>JANEMJ010009501.1:8276-23329 GCA_024361745.1 Cacatua alba | reverse complement strand
GTCCCTTCAGGTGCTGGACACTGTGTACATGCAGCATCGGATGGAGTCTGGGCAGATTTTCCTATGGAATGCTGTGCTGTCTAGAGCAGATCCTGCCTGTGGAAAGAAGCTCCCCCATATTGGTCCTTTGAGCGAATATGTAATTTTCTTAGAAGAAAGCAACCCTATTCTTTAAGGACGCTCTTACGGGAACGACTTGGTCCCCGTGGGAGCAGCCTTACGAGCTTCTCTGCTACAAAGAGCCGGTTGACATTACCCTGCGGCCAAAGGGTTTGTACTACTTAGGCTGCCCGTCGTGGAGATCATTGACTCCTCAGTGTGCAACCGTCTCTCAGTCAGGATCAATACAGGTGGTTCCTATACAACCTCAGGCTTATAGTAAAAATTGAAAGAAGACGACACTAGCATACTACACCCCCCTCTCAGTTAAAAGCAAGTTTACTGCAGATGCTGAAGAAATACCCCTTAAATTAGCATATATATGCTGAGTACTATGTGTTTGTTATGATATATAGTAAAGGGTCAAGTCCATTTTAGAACAGCTGGCAGTTTTTGTGGATAAGAGCCTTACAAGACCTGGAACAAATAGTTTCTTGGGTTTATACTCCCACTCTTTCACTATTCTCTTTTGGCAGGTCTATGATTTTATCAGTGTAGAGCTTCTATTTACTATTTTGAATGCTTCTGTTGTAATTACATATGTATAAGGTTTTCAGCAGGTTTTCCGCATATTGTTCCCTCCTGGTACCAGGGACCACATCAACAACAAATCTGAAAAACAATCAAGAGCAGGATGTATCTAAGAGAAGATCAACAGGAAGTCCTTTGCAGTAGCATTACTTTCCAGGTGCATGTCTATTTGGCTGACCGAACCCACCTTCTCAAAACATAACATACAAATATTATCCAACAACAGCATTAAGCTTTTCTCATTGCAAGGAGTTTTGCTAAACACTCAAAATTTCCCCTTGATGTCAAAATACCATTGATCCTGGAACAGCATTTCCTATAGAGAATGTTTTTATTCCTTTTACTCATTTTTATAGCTCTGACATAAGGCTTGGTCTATTATTTCACCTAATGATGCTATGAGCAGTAAACTGAATGAAACAAATTTTCAGTCTTACCTCTGGCAAAGTGACTGGAATTGGCACCTGAAGAAAACTGTTCCTCTTCTTCCAAACCAGACCAGTGGAGTTAGAACCCCTTTATGTTTCATTTCCCCATTTACACATCATCAATCATCAGTCTAACCATCTCACTATTCATTACCTAGCTAACAAGATCATTTAAGGTACTTTTATATCCTGATCTGTGTGCGAATGGATAACTATATGTATAAGAGAGGGTATGTTCATGTCAGATGTACCTGGGAACAAAGATTAACAGGACAAAAGGAGAAAGATGAGAAAAATGGGATAAAAAAGAGGCAGAAATCTGTTTGGTTTTTTATTGGCTTGTTGTTTTGTTGTTTGGTTTTTTTTTTGCAGGTGAAAGAAATGAGACTAGGAAAGACAGAAGAAGGAATTTAAAATGTAACACAGGCTAGAAGTTGTTTAGCTTTCACTAAAAATTAAATGGAAGACACTGGGTTTATGGAGCTATAGTAAAATAGTTAAATGGTCCAAGCCTGCATATGCTTTTAGAAGTATTATAATGTAATTCTCCTGTGAGATTCTTAGAGTACTTGAAAATGAAAGAACATCACTTGCTTCCCTCTTCCTTTATGTTTTTATTCTGTATCATATTAGAATTTTCCTTCTGAAATATATAAAAGGATACTCTATCTCTTTAATGCCACTCCTTGCATCTTCCTTCAAAATACTCCTCTGAGCTCAGAATTCTCATTAGAACTATAAATGAGAGCAAATATGTCAATTTTTATTCACAATATGTTAGTATCTATATTGCTTATGCTACTGGAAGTGTCTGGCTTTGCAAGTCAAGTTAATTTTGTCAGATCTAGTTTCAGTTGCTTAAACACCAGTTTATTACACAAAAAAAGACCGATAATAAAAAGCAGTTAGAAAACAATGAGCTATAGAGTGAAGCAGAAATTAACAACAGAGGTTTAGGCTACAAATGCAATAAATAAAACATTTAATTCTCTCTGTTGCATTAGGGAAAGAAAACCATGCACCCAGCTGTATATGTAATATTTGAGTCAAAATATTTAAATGTCTGATTATTCCTT
The DNA here is from genome assembly GCA_024361745.1 of Cacatua alba. Classification (NCBI taxonomy): domain Eukaryota; kingdom Metazoa; phylum Chordata; class Aves; order Psittaciformes; family Cacatuidae; genus Cacatua; species Cacatua alba. The sequence continues at coordinate 21,135 of JANEMJ010009501.1, read as the reverse complement.
TCAGAAAAACCTCTGTTTAGGTTTTAGGGAAGTGAATTTTATACGTACATGAAAATTCTTAATTAAAGGAATAGCTTTTGATTGTTTGTTTTTTTGTGGGGTTTTGGTTTTGGTTTTGTATTTATTTTATTTTATTTTTTTTGAAAAGGAGAAAGGCTTAGGTTCTTCGCACAAAAAAACCCAAACAAACCAACTAAAACCCGGCCTAACAGGTTGCTCAGAAAGCTAGGCTTTTTTGTCACCTGCCAAAGGCATAAACTTCACAATATTCATGAAAAGATTGGTCTCCATGTTACCTATGAAATTCAAATGTAAGAATGTACATTGCCAGAAATTATGCAGAAGAGAAACAGGAAGTTCTGCTTAGAGCCCTCATTAATAAAAAATTCAAAAGCTAAGCTATTTTTCTTTTACAAAGTTGCTTAAAGCACTCTGTCATCGATCATTCCAAATGCAAGTGCATTAATGATGTCATGTATTCCTTTCTTCATGAGGGAAAAAAATTGTCTTAATTTGATGATACTGAAGTCTTTGAAAATTCAGTTTGTAGGGGGTTTTTTTTCCAATTCATCATACAGGAGAGGAGTACAAGGCTCCATAACTAGGAACCACACTGAAAGGCTTCTTTTTTTCATGTGATCATTTCTGCTTCACTTTCTAAGGTCATTTTTCACCACCTGGATATATCTCACCTGACTCCTTTTACTTGTTAATTTTATTATATTTAGGGTCCTTTAACATCAGGACAGTCCTACCCTGATTTTTAATCTTCGTATCTTTCGTGTGTGAAAAATGCTCGAATAGCTTCTCCAACCTGAAATCCCACTGAAGGCGAAACAGTCTGTCATAAAAGATCATTTGTATAAATATGCTGCAAAGACTGGATGATGTTACCATGATCACAGACTCAAAGAATAGTTTGGGTTGGACCTCTAAAGATCATCTAGTCCCACCCCCCTGTCATGGGTTAGGACATCTTCCAATAGATCACGTTGATGAAAGCTCCATCCAACCCAACCTTCAACAATTCGAGGGATGGAGCACCTTCCCTGGGCGATGTATTTAAGTGCCATTCTGAGAAGTCCCGTGTTCAAATCTCATTGTTCAGAAAATGTTCCATGGTTATTTTAGTGAAAATAATATATGAAAAATGCAAAATTATCATCTTATTCACTGAAGGAGTTCTCGATTTGATCTGTTAAGGTGGGGTTTTTTCTTCAGTCAGGACTACTATAAATTCTACTTTCCTCCCCATTTTTCTTCTGCCTTGGGAATTTAATCAGCTATTTTGCCCAGTGAGGGAAACTTCATTTTGTTTTTGGTTTTTGTGGCTTTGGGGTTTGTTTTTTTGTTGTTGTTGTTGTTTTTTATTATTATTATTTAATTATATATTACTTGTACAGTGCATTGTTTGGGGGTTTTTTTTCCAAGTTTTCTAACTTTCTTCCATCATTGTCATCATTATTCAAGGTTCTGATAGTGTTTGAATCTGATACGGAGGATGATATACAATTGTGTTGATATGGAATAGAAGATGTATGCAGTTAAGTGTAAAGTGCAGTGGAGGTCTCCAAATCTTGCATTGTATCCTGACACAGCAGTGTACATCATAAGATGGCTGAAGTTTCATTAGAAGCGAGCTGGTGATGAGAAATGGAAGAGCTAAAATAGAAAGAAAAGAGAGAGTAGGAAAGGGTTGAGGATGAGGTGGCTTCTTCAAAAGATCTTGTTGTATCTAATTATTTTCAGCTCTTTAGACAGAATATGTTTTACTTATGCAGATGACATTTGTGCCAGATTTAATTAGTCTATCGGAGTCTATCACCAGTTTTAATCAGTTGTGAGAAGCTAAATTCTCTAGAGCCATAACGTAAACAATTCACAAACTAGCAAGTATTGTATGAAACATTGAAACATCTCCAGACATCTGTGAAGCCTTCAGTTGCAAAGCTTCCTGATTTTTATTTTTTTTCATTTTAATTTGGAACTCAATTGCTTCTGCAAAATTTGATTGAAGACTCAAATATTTTGAATAAATATCAGTCTTTTTCCAGGACCTTTACAAGTTCCTGGAAAGAGCTTATGCTTCACATTAAATCCACGCAAAATATGATGTGTTCAGATATGATTTATTCACATTTTTAGGGTATGTCATACTCTAAGAGGAGAAACTTTTAATGTGACCTTTTAAAGAAATGTGAGATTTATTTTGCCATTACTGAGTGCAGTGCCCAAGATTCAATATCGAAACAATATTTCTCAATCCATGAACCCACACTGAACTCTTTGTAGTTGACATTATTTGCATCCTGAAAAGAAAAAAAAAAATATATATATATATACATATATATATATATATAAGGTTTTGGTTTTGTTTCAGAATGTTGGCCTGTCTTGTTTCACTGATTGCCATTACTTATTAATGGGGTCCAGCAACAGCTACTGACTGGTGGGTTAAATACTCTACTTTCAGATCTTTGGGGATTCTGCTAAACCTATAATGATGTTTTTTCTACAAGGCATACTTCTCTTCTAAAAAAATACACTAAACTTTTCACTAAAGAATTTAATCCCTTAGTCTTTTGCTTTAAAACTGAAGCACAGCCATGTTTTGGATCAATAACTTATCTGTGGACATCTTCAGCTAATTTTCAGTCAATTCACAAATGGAAAAATAGATGTAATTGAATAGACTATTTGGTGGTAGATCCAGACTTCGAAGACCCTATACAATAAAGCTATACCCACTTTTTTTACCTCTGAAACAAGAAAAATTGGAGACTTGCCATTGGCATATAGAGCTGTATGAATTAGGGCTGTTTCCAACCGAGATACAAGGGGCCAGAATCAGTGTTGGAATATGTTGGCATGATTTCATTAAATACAAGTGGAGTTGTGCCCACTTATATTAGCAGCAAATTTGAGAATATATCCATATGGGTTCTACATGTATAATGGAGAGTCTCCAAAACCAGTAGGCCAGAGATGTCAAGGATTAATTCAAGCACATAATTTTTATTTCACTGACCTGCGTAAAGTAGACCTTCTTCCACAAATGTACATGAAAAATATTCATTCATCCTTATCAACTATTCTCCAAGTTACTTGCTGAGTTGTTAGCTGTATGAATTCTCTCTGCATTTAGGGAAGAAAGAGCTTTGCCTCTTACCTCACTGAAATGTGGATGAATGGAATGTGTATCATCTTTAATGGGAAAGTGTCTAATTCACAATTAGTTTATGACTGCTTTTATTTCTAATATGTCTTGAAAACATGACTTGGTTTTTTAACCAGCCTACACAACTTTCTTCAAAGCCTTTCTCTTTATACTTTCTCTCAAAAATTTGGTGTTTTTCTTCTCACTCAATCAAGTTTTAAATGCTCTAAAAATAATCAATACATGTGGAGGTGCTCACAATTCTATTGAATCTAAAAAAATATATAGCCATGTAGCTTTCATCCAAGCCCAAATGCATTTAATTTCCTCTTCCTATCTCTTCCCATTACACTCTTTGCCTGTACTTGTGTCACGTATTATATTTAAAGACAGGTATTACAATCCAGACTTTGTTCATTGTCAAGTTGCAGTGCATAACTTCCAATGAAGGTATAAGAGAATATAAAACTGAACTAATTTCTTCTTAAAGGATCTTGAACAAATCAGAGTAGTATAGACAGTTCTGACCCTCAATTATTTATATTCAATTTAATTTCTAAGGTGATGCTGTTTCCTAATTGTATTATGTTTCCTAAATATTATGGACTTAACTGCGTTTGTAATTGTTTGCTGTGTCAAAGATGGGATCTTACGTACTACTGGTAAAGGATTGCTGGATGCTTACTTCAAATCATCCTAGTCCTGTTACTACAGGGTTGGTATCCGGATTGCAAGAACTAGCATTACAGTCGACACAGGTTGACAGTTACTTGTTTTCTGGAGAAAAAGGGCAACTGACAAAATGTGTGAAGACTGAACTATCTTTTCCCCTACAGTTTTCCTGACAGGTAAGGATGAGACTTGCAGAAATGTCAGGAAGATGCTGATAGTCAAAGGATATATTTCCTATGGCTAAAAAGGCTCCTGTGTGTCAATCCCATTCTTTTCACAGATACAGAATTATTTTCAAGATTTTTGGTTGGTTTCGGGGTTTTTTTGTGGGGGTTTTTTGTTTGTTTTGTTTGTTGGGTTTTTTTTGTTTATGTTTGATTCTAGTAAGGGACAAAGATAGTGGAGATCTATGAAGAAAAACTGGTAGTTTCTGTGAACTTCCTTTTGAGTAAAAAACCCCACTTGCTAATCTGCTGTATCTCAGGAGCTGAATTTTGTTTCAGTCTTCTCAAGCGTGATGCCAAATAAGTTATGTTCTTGAGATATTTAATAGCATGTTTTAATTTCTATAATCATGTTTTTAAGATTGAACAATTTATAGTAATTCTTTTTCAGTCTCCCATTCCCCTGAATCTGCGCCCTTTCTTAATGATGTTAAGAATAAGGTTTTAATTCAAACTTGATTGTGAAAAGTCCACATCAGTTAGAAACAGGGTCACTTTCCTACTATGCTGTAGAGAAGCATATCTCAAATAACCATGTATACTGGGATAAACAAAGCCACAAATACTTATGGAGGCTTATTTGCAGAGATATTTTTATGTACAGTGGAAATAATTTCCAAAGTATAGATTTTTGGTTATGTTTTGGATTTGGGGTTATTTTTCCTTCATTTTCCCCAGTGAACACCTCAAATTTTAAATAAACTTGTATAGTAACCGCTATTAAATTCTTTTTGATTTACTGAGGCTAGTTGCTTTGCATTCTTTTTGGACATATTTCTGCATACTTTTTCATAAGCCACACAGAAGGAAACAGTTACTGTGAACTTACAAATAACCTGAAGGTTATCTAACCTACTTGATAGTATTTTCTATTAGTTTGAGAGTTGTGATGATGTTTTCTTGAGCTCACTGGGGTTTTTTATGAGGGAAGTTCATGTCAATATAGCTCCTGCTTGTAACAATGGGATGCTTGAATGGGACATTGTTTCTTACTTCAGTTGATGTGGTAACAGGGGCTTGTGTCATCAAAAAATAACCAGTGTCCTCCAGGAAAAAAGTAAAACAAAAAAAAAGGTGTTTTGAACAAGTCCAGAAGGCAAGGACAGTGGAAAGAAGTATAAAAAGATAAGGACTGCACTTGGTAAAGCCCTCTGTCAGGCAGATCTTATTGCAGACACAGAAAAGGTTTTCAAGGGCTTCCAGAGATACGCTCAGTTAGAGACTCAAATCTTTGTGGAAACATTGTTGCCAAGGTAGAGAAAACTCTGTGGTCCCTGTCTGTTTGGAAATATCTGGTCTCTGGTGATTTTTAAATTGTTTTATTTACTAGTTCCAATACTTAACACTTAGGAGAGATGGTTTCAAATCTTCCTTCTGTTTTATTGGAAAATAAAACAGAAACAAGATTTTTACCCTTCCATAATACTTATTTATTTGGGTATAAATAATATTAGTGTGTTTTTCTGTCTGTACTGCAGAAACTGTTTTACTTAAATGAATATTCACTGCGGCAGAGCAAATTGCTTTGTAGCCATTTTTTTTTTAGGGCACCTATGTGAGAGGTGAAACCCCAAGCTCTTTTTTACATTTACTTAGTAATAAAACACTTTATGAAATACAGAGGTCACGCAGAATACCTTATAGCCCATTAGCACTCAGCAGTAAAGCGGCAGACCTCAATTTCTGTTCTGAAGCAAGTAAGCAGACAAACATGAACTTAGGTCTCCCTTTGCAAGTTAACTGTTCTGTCCTCTTCTGGGAGTCTGTTATTTCACCTTTCTGTCTGCTGCCATTTGAAGATTTTTAAACCCTGCTGTTCAATTAATATTCTGCAGATCAAGAGTCTGAGTCCTGTTCCATTTAGGTAAGAATTTCATAAAGATGCTGCTTCCATGTTAAGTGAAAATTCATGTTTAGGGTTTTTTAGTCAAAGACCAAATAGGGAAAAATCAAGCTGTTGTGTAATCTATTGATGCCATCAGAAGGAAAAATAAATGTCGTCTTGCAAACGGAAGAGTGTTTTTTATTGCATAGGAGACTAAGTAGGATGTATGGAATCCAGCAGTATCACAGTGTAGAGGTCAGCTGCCATTTCAGCTGTACGTACCACTTAATAGCTGTCCAACATCTTGACATTAAGGAGCAGAATTTGATAACTGTACTTGATACTTAATACATAGATATTTTAGGCAATAAGTGGCAGAACTAGTATATATGATTGCAAGTCTAAAGAAGAGAAGGTTTTTGGCAAAAGATAAAGCAAATGAAAATGAATGTGCTTTCAAACCTTATATAACATGGTTGGAAACAATTAGTTTCATCCAGAAAACAATTAGCGTATTTCAGTAGTATTCCAATTATTATATAATATCTAATTAAAATAAGTAAAAAGGTTAAAGGTTTGGTGTTTGGTTTTTTGTTTAGTTTTGTTGTTGGGTTTTTTTTTACTTATATAGATACTGTAATGCTCTTTCTTTTAGAAAAAGCTTAAAAAGAAAAGAGAAATGTTTGGGGTTTTTCTAAGCAGAAATCCATGTAGGATATCCTCGAAAAGTAACTTATTCTTTTTTCTTTTCCCAGAAATAAACCCTTCTAAATGAAAAATTTTGTTATGGAAGTAAGCATTGGAAAAAAAGTAGCAATATTTTCAAGTATGTTCTTTTGAGGAGGAAAAAATACAATCATGTATGTTCAGTTATTTTTTAACACTACTTCAAGATAATTTTAATAATTTTAACAATTTTGAACCCTACTACACCTGAGAAATTGAAGGGAAGGAGTCAGGAGCAGCTCCTGGGGTCTTATCTCTGTAGGCAGAGCCAGAGTGCTGAAAAGAGCATCTGCCATCAGTGCAGGGCTGGAGCATCAATTCTTAGTTGCTCTGTTCTGGGATATGCTTCGATTTTTCTCTACTGTGATGCTTTATTTGTCAATTTTATTCTGTCTTTTTGGGCAACATATTTCCAGTTTTCTTACTTCACTACTAGTTCAGATATAGCTGTTCTGGGTAAATTGCCAAACTTCTGGGACTGCAAAAAATGATCTACGTGGGCTTTTTCATTTGGAGCACATTCTTCAGTTACTACCTATTGAACCTCAATTTCTGCCTGTAGAGTAGCTACCCAAAACTTCTCTCGACAATTTTCTATATAGTGTTTAAATTATTGTTACCTATTTTCTTAGAATCTTGATGGAGAAAAAAGTAGAGAAAACCGAATAAGAGCAAGAAATATAAATAAAGTATGTCAAATCCCCTTTGAGGGAAAAGGGGCCACACTGGAACAGAAAGGTAGTGGAGGTGAAGTTAGACACAGATGCTCCTACTACAATATTAGAAAGGCCTGTGAATGAAGTCTGGAGGGACAAAACAAAAAAGGACCAGCTGTTGCCCTGCTCATTTTACCTAGAGTACTAACTAGATTTGTTTTTTGTTTTGTTTTGGTTTGTTTTTTGACAGAAGCAAACATGGCATGAAAAATTTAGTATCTGAAATATTTTATTATATTGTAGGGCCTAAGGTAGGAAATACCTCTAAGGCCAATTGATGATTCCACCCTCCCCACAGTGTACCTAGAACAGGTGCTTTGCATTAGGCCACCTGAACAGGATAAATAACAGATCAGGCAGCTAATTTAAATAGACCCTCAAAAGGCTCTGTAGAAGATATGTTAGTGAGAAAGAAAGTTCTTGAGTTTATTTCTCAAGCAGCTAGTTAGCAACAGCAAAGAAGTTTTAAGTTCATTGGGAAACATCCTATAAGGTTGGTCTTGTGTCTCAAACAGTTAATAGTGATGCAGTTAAGGAATTAAACTGGATTCTGAAGAATAAACTGTAAAAAAAGCTATGATATTGGTAAAGCTTTGAAAAAAGGTTGAGGTGAAGTGAGAAAAAAATGTCTATGGAGGGTTTTTTTTTTCTTTGGTAGTTACTTTTCAGCTTCTATGCTAACGTGTTTGTATGGTTGCATATATATCTACCTGTGTCTTTCTAGCTTATAAATGTAGTATCCATATTCAGTATCTGAATATGGGATCCTCAAAAATCCAAGGGTATTACAGTGGCCATAACTTAAAACCGGGTTGAATATCTAAAGTGGTCCTTTTGCAAGATCTTAGGTAATATATATGTGTTTCTGTGGTAATAACAATACTGTTTCTGTAATGTAATACATAATGTACTGAACAGTATAAATGGGGGAAAAATATTTTTATTCCTCCACTTAAAAGAATTAGAATGCTATGGATTTTTTGCAACCTGTTTGGGTTTATTTTTATTTTTGTCTATTGCTCATTTGAAGTTTTCTAGCCGGTGTATTGCATCGGGGATCACTGAAGGAGACAAGATAATTGACTTATTTTCTTGAGGGAAAGTTTTTCTTCCACTAGGAATTAGGTTTATGCCTTTGCTGAATTTGGTAGCTTTTGATGTATTTTTATGGTATGCATATAGAGATGTAACTGTAATTTCCTTTAATCCCACATAAAATATTAATTTTGTGCCCATGTTTCATCTTTACAGTGTACTGGATATATGATGAAAATTGAAATGAAGAATTTGAATGGCACGCTTGTTGCAGTACTACCTGGATGCAAGGTAAATCTGTTTCTGTTGCGGTTCAATACACCATCATTGATTGATTGTGTCTAATTAACTAAAAACCTGTATTTTCGTATTACCAAAAAAATGTGAAAGCAGAGAAGCATTGGGGAAGAAAGAAAAAGAACAAAAAAAAGACAAACACAAAAGTTATAAGCTCTGATGCTGAGTTTGTTGTAATAACTATAGCAAATTCTTTTTTTGGCAGTGGAAAACTGTAAAAAGAGATGTTCTAAACTGTATGTGATAAAATAATATATTTAGGAACACACTGATGAATTAATATGGAGTCTGTGAAGCTCTTTTCTCATTCCTTAACACGTACAGGCTTACTAACTCTCAGTATGCAACTCAAGGTTAAAATTGTGACATTATTTACAACTGTCAATATTCCCAGAAGAGTTCTGGAAGTATGCTCTGCACTGTGATGATGTCACTTAAGATGCATTTAAAGGAAAAATGATCTTTCCAATCTCCTCAGGAGGGACTGTATCTTTTTCACCACCCCTTAATAAGCTATTTTGAGTGTTAGTTTAATTAAAACAGAGACATTACTTAAACAGTGACTACCAAAATTATTTCAGTTAAAAAAAACCTAAGATCACGGTTTATTTTAATACTTTGATTATCATTGGTTATCACTGCACTTTTCTTATGGCAGTCAAGTATTAGTAGCAATCTTCCTTTGACACTGAAGATGATGTATAAAATCCCTGGAGTATTTAAAACAAGAGAGAGCTCCCAGCACATACTGGTGCCATGGAAACCAATATTTACTCTGACATATCAAGAATAACCTGACATCTGGATTTGTCAGTGTTTCGCATTTTTTATAGGGAAGCATGCACTCATCATAGCATGACACTACAATGAAAAAAGCAGAATAAAATCGAAGAAAACCCCACGCAGTTAGATAGAAGCAGTGAAGGGTTGTTGCTACACTTGCAGCGCATGATATTTGGTAGTATATTTAGTACAGTTGTGAATGTGCTGCTGGATGAATCCCTGCAGTCAACATTTCGGTAGCTTGTGCTGCCTGAGGGACCAACAAATGAACCCTCTTCTATATTCCTTTCTTCTAAAAACACTATGGGGAGTGACCATTTCTTAGTGAGCTGGGCAGAGGATTTTGGTGTTTTTTGCATGCCTGAGGAGAGATGAGCTATAGAACCCATGAAACTACTTGGCTGTTAAAGGTTTGCCCCTGTGGCTAACCAGTTGCTGTTCTGGACTAACTTATTTCTACAAAGATGGGAAGCACAGCTAAAGGTGAGACTGAAGTAGTTGTAATTTACAGAGGAAAGGGGAGCTTACACCTGTCACCCTGGAAAAGTCTCCATATAAAGTATTTTTACTGGGTTTTTAGTTCAGCTGTAGCTGGTATAGATAGTACTCAGAAGTAGCCATGCAATAGGCACACACTTAAAATAACATGAATACAATTTCACATTGCTTGTGATGACAATGGAACCCAAATCTTTAAAACTGTCCCCCTTTAAATAGCTTCATAAAGTATTCCCTGGAAAGCCATTCTGACTAAGAACAAGTTAATTCTCAACTACTTTGGCATCATTGCCATGGGGTGTGCAGGTGATAATAAATATTTGAATAATAGTTGAAATTATGCACATTACTTTTTATGGAAAACAAGAAAACTGTAAATAGTTCGGGGGGTTGTATGCATTTGTTTTTTTATCCATTACTTGCATATACCTGGTTAGTTGAAGCTAGTGATTGAAGCACAAAATAGGTAAATGGCAGCAATTTTCTATTTGTTAATGCAGCAGGATATGACCTACTTGAGTATTCAAAAAATTTAGAACAATACAAAAGAGAAAACAATTGCTTTCAATATGTTCATTATTCTCAATATACCCAAACCAGCCAGACTCAAGAAGGATGAATTGTTCTCAGCCCCCAGTGCTGGTTAAATAAAAAGAAAGGTCTTGCCTCTTTTATGTGTGATGTGCACAGTAAAACTCATACATGTACAATTTTCAATCCTTCTCCCTTAAATGTTTTTCTCTGTGGAATAGTCTGGTAATTAGTCAATCAATTTGAAAAGCGGCATCATGGCAGCTGCTTTCTGATAGTTAACTATATTAGAACTATGCCCATTTAAAACTTATTTCCATTACCTTAAGTAATTAAATGCAACTTGGATGTTAAGACATGTAGACACTGACCGGTGTTATAAAGCATGGTCCCTCTCTTGTCCAAGTGTATAAAGTAAGAAAGTTCCAGTATAAACAAGAAATGTTAATGTTTACTGAAATTTTAAGCCAAGTAAAAGTTTGCTTCATCTGGTAACTTACAACATTCTCTGCAGTATCATCAAGCATCTACTGAAGTCATGCTTCAGTATGAAGGGCTGTGATTTAATTGATGCTTACCTGGAGGGACCTCTAAAATTAGACATTAGATCACAGACTTTTACTCAAATGATTGACTTTTTAATAAAGCTAGTGGTAGATTTTTCCAGATGATGGACATTTTAAAGAGTCACAGCTGTGGGTGGAACTCCTGTCATTATACAAAATTTCACCTCTGGTCTGTCTTCTTTGAACTAACTGAATGCTTTTAAATCACAAAGCTTTCACACTTCTAGAGTCCGTGTTTGTAACATGGAATTAAAAATACATTGAAGCTATGAGTTGAATTAGCAGTAAAAAAATCAAGGGGCTTGATCTCAATGTACCTGAAATATCTACAGGTTTAGTACAAAACTCTGTGTAAAACTGGCTAAAGTAGTATTACTGGTTTTGGCCTAATACAAAAACTAGGGATATACTAGTAATTCTTCTGTGTTCAGACTAGGTCATGACTCTTACAGTGCATACCTCTGTCAAAGTTTCCTGTATTTAAAAGTTAAAAAAAGGGAGAGGAGAAGGAAAGAACTGCCAGGTAGATTGTGGTACCCTGAGTTTATGATAGTCAAACCAAATTGCTTCCTTGAATTTGACTGTTCACAAATTCTTTAAAACACCTTAGCTTTCTCTAAAACTATTTTTCTTAACTGAAAAGATAATTTTAAATCTTTTGTAAATGTTCTCTAGGCTTTGATAATTATAAGCTTCTCAGCAAGTAATTATTTGAATATATTACCTAAATGACAAAACCATTTCAATAAAATTATATTTGCTGTCTGACTTGGTGGTATTAAAGCTAAAAGACAAGTAGCATAAGACTTCATACAAATATATCGATTTCAGCATTGGCAAGCTTTCTTTCACTTTCTTATGCACTGTATGATGTGCCATAGCTTTAAGGTGCTCTCCACCTTGAACTCATTAACTTCTGCTCTAATTAATTTTATATTTATCAGAATGATGACTAACCTGCTGTCTTTTGTCATTGCTAAACACATAGGCATGGCTGTTTCTTTTCTTGTTTCTTTTTTTTATCTCTTTAAATCCTGTGAAATATGGGAGGGGGAGGGAAATCACAAGGTTGTAAATTTAGTGAGTCAATGACAGCTGTTCTTGCTGATCCATGTGTACAGTCAGGGATTAGGTACAGGTCCAAAGCCTTCAGGGCTGTTGAGGTAGAGCTTGGGGGAATAAATAGGGGGCATGAAAAAGTAAACATCAGGATGACAGCTCAACAAAAATCATTAATGACAGCCTTTTTCACAGGAGGCTAACAAGTGAAACACCTGCATGTGATGACACTAAGGAAAATGCCTTGGAGTCATGTCTATTGGCCTTAAGTTTTCCCAGGTCAGTCTGCACTCTAAGCCCTTTTCCAAGAGAAGTGTGTGTGACCATAGGAATTCACCTGCTGTACTGCTCTCTGAGTGATAGGAGCTCTTGCCTTACAAATGAATGGAAGAACGGATTTCCCTTTCTCCCATAAAAGGCACAATATTATGCCATTTTACATTGTGGAGTTTTTTTCCCCGGCAGTCTTTGAAAAAGTAGATGTATTGGAGTTTCTCAGTGATGTAACAAACCATCTGTTCTGAGTACAATAAAATACAGAACAAGTATTGTCACGTGACAATGAGTTAGTTGTTTGTCAATGGAGTTGTTAGTGTTGGATATGGGGATTTCGCCCAAAATCAGACCGAGGGTGTTAATTCAATCTGTGAGTTCCCCACTTTAGTCATCCTGACTTTTTGGAAAACTGCACAAAACCCCTTCATTTCTAAATGTCAGTGCAAGTTAATCTTTTACCTATGTTGCTCACTAATCTTTTTTTCTAAGTTATA
>JANEMJ010009500.1:0-47684 GCA_024361745.1 Cacatua alba | reverse complement strand
GCCCATGGCAGGGGGTTGGAACTAGATGATCTTAAGGTCCTTTCCAACCCTAACTATTCTATGATTCTATGATTCTAAGTGATACAGCAACTCTTCTGTACCTAAATTAAAACATGAATTTCAAATAATGTACACGTATCTAAATATAAGAAAGGTTATGCGAGATTTATTTCCATGAGGTTGTGCTTTTATTGAAATAATTTTACACTGTTTTCCATTTATTGCACATATGTTCTCAGAAGAAAGAAAAAATACTAAAAATGACATAATGAATTCAATTTGGTTCCAGTAGTGGTAGCTATGATTCTACATGTGTTGATACCTGTCCTAGGTGTCTAAGTTTCCATTAAAGCCAACAGAAATCTAGTAAATGCAGTTAGGGAGCATACAGAGTGATTCAGATCACCACAAAGTAGAAAACGAATAATTTTATTTCAAACTGAACCACATCCCAATTTAAATATTTTTTGTAGGTAAAAATATTTCAGTGAAGAACAGGAAAACAATTCTGGTTAAAGGTATATGTAGAATATATATAAATGACCACTTAAATAGCTAGGTTAAAACAAAATTTGGGTAGAATTTCCTTCCTGATTTTATAGCTGATATTGGTGAATTCAGAATTAGCAGGCATTAGATACTGACCAAGATAAATAAGTAGATTATCTGGTCAAGAGGCAAAATCATGGATGTGTGAAATTAGAGATACATGAAAAATACATAAAATGCATGATGTTGTATGACATAAAGTTTGTTGCAAATGCACCAAGTGTGCAAGAATGGAATTAGAAAAACATTAGGCGAGTTAAAACTGGTAAGGGATGGGAAGGGCAAAAGTAAGTATATTGACAGCGAAAGAAAATATGGACCCACTGCTCAGTGGGGCGGGAGACAAAGCACATGGAAAAGGCAAGGCACTCATTGCCTTTTCTGCTTTGCGGTGGTTTTTTTGGTGGTGAAGTTTGCCTTCCCAGGTTCCTGAGCCTACTAGCAAAGTTTGTGTGGCAATGAAACATGACCCACCGTAGACGAAGATCAGGGGAAGCACTTAGGACCAATGTTACTCTGAGGCCACTGTTATCTTTGGAGGATCATGTCAAACAAGGTAAGTTTCTGATGACTGGAAAAGAAAAATGTCATGCTTATCTTCAGAAAGGCAAGAGGAAAGTTCTAAATCATAAGGCTTATCAGTCTAACCTAGGTCCTGATGACAGTTACAGAGCATATCCTCATGGAAGTAATTTCTGGGCACACGAAAGATACGAATGTACTTGGGAACAGGCAGCATGGATTTACCAGTTCAAATCATGCCTGACCAACCTTAATTGCTTTCTACAGTGAGAAAACTCTCTCTGTGGACAAAGCGAGAACTGTGAATGTTGTCTAACTTTGCTTTAGAGCAGTCTCTTTCAGTAAAACAGTGAGTGATGGACTGAATAAGAGGATGGTAAGATGGGTGGAGACTTGGCTGGACTGCGTGGCTGTGGGGGTTGTGATCAACAGTACAAAATCCAACTGTTGGTGTCACTAGAAGGTTTCTCAGGATTCAAGGGCCAGTGTTGATTGCTATGTATCAAGTATAGCTGGTCTGTAGATGATACCAAATTGGAGAGAAACAGTTCATGGGAAGAACTGCTATTAGAAGGGACCTGAACAGGCTGGAGAAATGGGCTGATCATGGGATTCAGCCAAAGCCATAGTGAAGTTCTTTGGCTGGAAATTAATAACCTCTTGCTCCACTACAGGCTCTTATGCTGGAGTTGGACAAGTTTTTGTGGTTTTCTTCTATTTCTGTCATATTAGTGATTACAAAAACATCAATATCGCATTTAGTCTTTGAGTTTATACAGTAGTAACTTCTTTTTCCTGTAAGAATGGTATGACTGGTGTGTGGATTTTTCCTAACCTTTCATAGCCCAGACAAGTGCTGAAATAAGTTAAGTAGTGAAGTATTCATGTCACAGCATCAAAAGTGTCCAGGAAATAGATGTCTTTTAGAGAAGGTGAAAGAAGTGGAGTTTTATAAATTAGAATTGGGAATATCTTCTGGAATAGGTATTTTCCTTCAGCATATTGTCTGAATTTCAAGCCTTTGTGATGTAACTTTCTAGTGTGTTTATTATTGATAGTTCTGAGAGTTAACTGTGAGTTTAATGTCTTCCATGTTTACTTGCTGACTTGTCAGGGTCCTTGATTTTTTATTTTTAGATGCCACTAGATATGAGTTGTGGATCAGTGTGTCTAAGTTATTTTTGCAGTTTAAACCCCCCCCCCACATTAATAATAGCAGTTTGACCCTAGAATTTCAATTAAGTCATTGGTAAGGTTTCCTAAAAAACATAATTTACTCTTATTTTTAGTTTTCAATTTTCTCGAGTAATTATTTATCCACTTCCATATCCTCCTTGTCATCTGTATAGCTAATTTGTCAGATTATGCTCATAAGTAATTTGCAATCACTCTGCTTCCTGTTTTGTGCACATTTATGTGCCGAGCAGTATCTTGCATAACCAAGTGGTAATGATCTGCCAGGCATCTTGTCACATAATGTGCGTAAGTAACATTTCAGAGAACAAAATACACCAAATGGAGAAATAAAGCATATGGTGTATAGTATATGTATATGTTAGAAACCTGTTGTTTGCTTGTCACAATAGTTAAATCTATCCCCTTTATTTTTACTTTAATGTAGACTATGTATGTCTTGATTTCAGAAGGATAGGCGTCATGACATAAGCAGAAAATGAAGGCTTTAAAAGGATGGAATCGACATGTGTTCTGGGTTAGGAGATGTGGCTAGAAGACAGGTGGGGAGGGAAAACTGAATAGGGTTATTTAGAGTGTTTTGGCCAGCAGGCTGTATATAAAAATCTGAAAAGGCTGGAGTGCTAGAAATGTTTGGTAAGAGAAACGGGTGTAAGAATTGAGACAGGGAATAAGAACTGAAACTGATTGACCATGAAAGTTAGCACTGGTGAGGAGCAGAAGAGACAAGTTTAGGAAATGAGAGACAAGGAACAGGGCAAAAGGAGTTACATTTAGCAAAATAAAGGGAAAATATATATTCACTGAAATATAGTATTCATTCAAAACTTGACGTTTTCATATTTCCTTGCTGTAGCAAATATTTGTGAAATGCGTCTGCAAACTGTCTCATTTTCTTTTGGTGTTAAAATAGACAGCAGTTAATAGCGTGCCATCAGTCATTCCATTAGGTTAGGTGGAAGAGATTGTTGTGATGGATATAGAGAGATCCTAAATCATCTAGTAAAATTTTGCTGAGATGACACCACATGGTGAAATTTCAGGAGTTTTAGTTTGGTTTTTTTTTATTAAGGGTAAAAATAAAATTGCTGGTGCAGTTTTTGTTTAGCCCTTTGAATGTAGGCTTTGTATGTTTTTTTTTAATGATACAATCCTGTAGTGTTTTCTTTCACAAGGTCCTTACCTCAGTTGTGGCCCAGGATACAATGCTCATTGAATAAGCAGTTATTCAGTAGTTTTTATCCTTCGGATTCAATGGTTAGCCCTGAGCCGTATTTACTGCACACAATTCAAACTCTTGTCTAGAAAAAGAATGATTTATTTTTCTCCTGGGCTTTTCAGTGGTGTTTGTCATTATAGTATCTGACTGCTTCACAGCATTAGTAAGTTTACTGTCACAGTCCTTCCATGACTGAGTAAGGGTGTTAATGTCTGCAGTTCAGAAATGCTAACTGAAGCACAGCTAGATTATGGTGAGAAGTATCTACTGACCTGGTGTTTCTAACTGGTGACTACAAAGAGTTCATTTTTCACAATATTAATATAGTTAATGTAAAAAATACGAATGCCTCTTCTTGGTCAGGATGAAGGTACATCTACCCAAGTAGCCTTCTCCAGTCTAAGAGGCTGGTCTTTAAAGAATATAGCAGCAAGGCAAGCATATAGTAAGTAATACTTCCTCCAGTGTACTCTCACAGCTTCCAACGATTTACAGCAGCTTTGTGAGACAGATGTATTGTCTTTGTATTTAATAGCTCCAGAGGGTTTTTCTTCCATTCATTTGTTCATTTGGTCTTTGAAGCAATGCAAATTTTTAGGATTCATAGCATCTCACAGCAAGGATTTCACATCTTAATGACGTATTATGTGAAGAATATTCTCTAGAAATTAATCAGCATTTTATATGTTCAAATGTATAAAGATCTGCTCAAATGTTCAGAGGTTTGTTTCTGGAGTACAGACACAGGTAGCATCTATTTCTGTGGTGCAGGATTAAACTTCTGTTCCTGTTCTTAACTTGTTTAATTGATTTAGTAAATACCAATGCACCTTTTAATACTTTCAAGAAGAAAAGTGTTCTTATTCAGTCATCCACATTATAGGGGATAGGCCTTCAGCTGCTCCGGGATCACCATTCATTGCACAAGGAAAAATAATATTGGAATCATGTAATTATTAAGGCTAATGCATATATGTAAGCAGGATGACTTAACACCAGCATTTTAATCCTTGTCTTTGCAACCTCAACATTTTTTTAATGGATCAAGAACTGACTGAATGGGAGAGTTCAGAGGGTTGTGATCAGCAGAGTAGAATCCAGTTGGAGGCCTGTAGTCAGTGATGTTCCCCCAGGGATCAGTACTGGTTCCAGTCTTACTCAACTTGTCTATTAATGACCCTAATGATTCTCTGATAATGGAAAAAGAGGCTTTTTTTGTCAGTTTTCAGCACATACTTGGAGTTTACTTTAATCATATAGTCTCTTCAGTCTTTTGATCAAACTTCAGGGTATGCAAGAAATCTGAGAACTAGAACTTTAGCAGCAGTTGTGACAAGGTTTGCCACAGGAATCATTGCCACATCCAGAACAGTGTAAGTTACACAGGTATAAATGTCAGAAAAGGAGTAACAGCAATATAAACTTTGTAATGTGTTTCCAGTGCGTACGTATTTTTTTGCCTGAAAATGAACTGTTGCAGCATTCGTTTCTCCTCTTGTTTCTCTCTCTTGCTCACCTGGTTGTAATAGGGCACAAACTTAGGAAACAAGTTTTGAGAAAAGCAAGTAAGGTTGCTAAGAAATGCCTGCTTTCTAAACAGCCCAGGGAGCATCCTTTTTGTTAGGCTGCCTACTTCAGAAACCTCCAGGGAATAAATCAGCTAATTACGATAGTGGTAAGAGACAAACAGAGCTATCTTTCCCTTCCCTCAGTGACTCAATATTGTTTTCATAGGATTTTTTTCCTTATCAAACCTCCTTTTACCAATATAACTGGTTTTTGTCCCCTTTTCTTTCTCACTGTGACACCCAGCCTGGAAAGGGGGGAAAAGTTTGGAGAAGAAGAATCCTGAATCCTGAGTTCCTTATGCCAACCTTGAAAAAGAGGACACTGTTGCAGATACTCAGCCCAAGGTCAGGGATACCAGTATAAAAAAATATAAAGATCTAAGTTAATGCTTTTGGAAAATGCAAAAGGCACTAGATTTGACAATGGCATGGGAAAACTGAACATAATCAGGGCAGAATTAATTGGGAAGCTTGAAAGAACAGACACTGGGCTGGGCAAAAGTTACAAGATCAGGGATACAGGATTGATTTGGGAACTGGGCATGATAACTTCCTGGACAGAGAGGTAGAGATCCACTTTCAGAACCTTTCTCAAAGACTGATGAAATCTAAGAAGTTTCAAATAAATTTATTTAGAAAGTGACAAGAAAATACACATGCGTGGTTGGATGTTGTCTGGTCTTTGTCCAGCAGAGCTGTAGCACATGTGAATGAATCTGCCTAGCTGCTTGTGAAAATGCCAAAACCAGAACCACCAGCTCTGAAAAAGGCAGAGGAAGAAGCTGAATGCCTTTGTGGTATTTCTATTTAAATGTGTTCTTGGGTAAAAAAAAAATCAAGAGAGAATGGGACAGCAGGTCTCAGGATTACTCTTTAAAGGATGGAGCCAGTGTTGAGACCTCTTTGGAAGGAAGTATACTACTTTGGCTGTCTTCAGTTCATAGTAGCTAATTACCCAAATCTCCTTTGAAAATATGACTTTCTTAAATAACACAAGATGTCACCATTTCTGGGTAAGTTCCAAGTAAATTCTAAGGAGGAATTAAGAACAATCATTCCAGAAGGTCAGCTCATAGTACACATCTTTCTCTTAAGTTTCACTTGACTTGTGAGATGCCGTGGCATTGCCAGTAGTTTCAGGAACTGTCATGCAGCATGCATTGTTAAATCTTCTGGGATTCTTGGAAAAGTCCAGAATACAGCTGAAATCTTCCTGAGAAAAATGAACCTTTTGGTAAAAATGACAATTCATTATATTCCTGAAAAGTATCTTCAGTTATTTTTTGGTCTTTGTGGGTTTCCTTTCTCACCTCCATAGAAAGCAATGTGTATACCAGATTTATTTCAGGCTATTGCAGTACCACACTTATTGGGCATCAGATGAGCCTCCTATAAAATGTATGAAACTCTGCAAAGGATTGGTTTATTTTCACTGTAACTAAAAGGCAGATGCTACCTTTCAAAGCAGCTGGACTGACACTCACATAGGGAGTTGTCAGGAACTATTTTAAATGAGTGCAGATTTATCAGAGCAGCGAAGCGGCCTGTCCTGTCTCTGTTAGCACTGCTCAGTGCATTCTTCTAATCATATGCAATTTTAGTCACATGCCCTAACATTTATATCATCACAGGCAGATGCACTATAGTTTTGATGATAAATCTCTTTCCCTTTGCCACTCTATTAGGGCACATTATTGCACATCTAAGCATACAGAACTTTGACAATAATACGAATCATTAAAATACTTGATTTTAATTTAAAATTGGTATTTAAAATACTCTTGGTCAATTTATGAAGAATTACGTTCTTTCTGAAAGTGTCTTCAGTTTAGTTTTGTTGGGCATTATGCAAAGATTTTTTTACCTAGATTTGAAAATGTTGAAAAACCTGTAAATGAACACATTGGACTAAGATTAGTGATTTATGACCAACCTTAAAAATTGTCAGAAAAGGAAATAATGGCCCGACCTTAACTTCTCATTTGAAACGTAATCTGTCTCTTAATTTGGTATTGTGTCGCTGTGCCAAAGAAGTTGGCCACATCTAATTTTTTTCCATCATATTGAAGTGATTGTTTGATTTTTGAACAGATTTTTTGGTCAGTAAACATATGCTTTGAGTGGCAATTACCGTGTGCAAAGAGAAGTTTGCCATGCATCCCTTAAAATTTAATCTCAAGCTTAAGATGTGATCATTTGTCTTTAGCATAACAGCCAAAGACTTGCACACCTGAACATTAATTCACACTCCAAGTGAACAAAATGTATTTTGGCTAACAGAAGTGTATTGCATTAGTAGACACTGAACATACTAATGCTACTGTGTAACTAAGTGTTACTGCTCCCATTTGTGCTAAATATTACACATCTTAAATTCTGTTAGTGCTTTGATCATTAGATTCTCTTTTCCATTTGAAACACTATCAAGTTGTGTTTATGTTTTTCACTGTTAATCATTAGTGAGCTGGCCTATCAATTTCTCAATAGGTCAGTATTTTCCACTACAGCTTAAAATTTTAATTGTAAATAATTGTTCACTTTGTCTTCACACTTTTTTCGGTTAAGGGATGTTAAATGCTAATGAGACAGGGCCGGGTATCACCATCCTCCAGAAAATAATGCAAGTAAGAGCAAATATACTGAAGGAATTTTGCAAATAAATTTGATGTCTTGCCTATAGAAAAAACCTTGAAAAATCTGGAAATGAGCAGAGTCACAGTTAGGTAGCTATTTTATATAACTGTGCTCCAGTGAAAAGAGCAAGTTCCTCTCCCTAGAGGGACAGAGGGATGCATTCCTCAAATGATACGATGACATTGAAGGTGCATGTCCTTTTCCCCTCAGCCCTTGTCTCTTTTCAAGAAGGTAGAGGTGTCTTTATGTATGTCTGTAGGTGTGAATATATGACCTAGCCATGTAGGCAGCTAGTCCTGCTGAAACAGGCAGTAAAATAAAAGTGGATATTTATTTTTTTGTTAACCAAGCTTTAATGAATAAATACCAGCTATTCCCCTTGAATTGCACTATTTTTTATACCTGTAGTGGTCTTCAGTTTCTCAGCATAGAACTGGCATGGAGAATCCGAAACAGTAGTTAGGCTGATAACGGTAGCACTCACTTCTGGTGTAGACGCTCAGGTGCAAGTCTCTGGTCTGTCTGTCCCAAGAGAGTTCTCTAACCACTGGTTTACTTAACACAAAGTTTTTCCCTGGTCTACAATCTACTTGGGTTGTATACTATTTTCTGTGAACTGAGCCTTATCATAATAAGAATAGCAAATATCTTAAAGAATTGCGGGAGCATGTGACTGATTATACTTAAGTTCATGAGAGAATAAAAACCCGTGGAGAAATATGTGATCGAAACATGAAGTACTTCAGACATTTAGGAAAAGAGCTTAAGATAAGAATACCTGATATATTTTCAGAGGTAATTTACATGACAGTTACAAGTGAAAAGAAAAAAAGAGTGTGACTAAGGATTACTGGCAAAAAGATAGAAAAGTTAGATTCACATGCATTTAATTGACTTTGGTGATATCACTAGATTGTGTTACATGGGTATCACATGTTCAGAAATGCCTTTCTTTTTGTGTATTGTAAAGAAAAGAATTTAACACTAAAGTGCTTCAAATTTACAATGGAGCTCCTTTGGAATAAGCATGAAGAATAAGATAATGATTTGTATAGAAAAGCAAAAAGTGGGGAAAAGTACAGTAAGTAGCTAACTTAGTGGTTTGTAACAAAACTGGGGAGATGATTTTGTTAGTTAAATCATAAGTATGAACAAACATTTTACTTAGAAGAAATATAATGAGAAAAGGTGGAAGTTCTTTACAGTCAGTTTGCAGTTGTCTCGAGAAAGAGGCAATTCAGGTAATGGGTAAAAAAGCTGTCTTGCAAAGATCAAGGTCATGTACTTCTGCATTCCACTTTCTCTACTCCCCTTCTGAAAGATCTGAAGTCCGGCACTGTATAAGTGGGGAGAACACATTTAGGGTCTCTTAGTCCCAGAAGCACTGGGAATCATGTTGAAGTAGCACTCTACATCTGTGGATTACATTATCTGTGTTGGGGTCAACAGAGCCACCTAATAATGACTGTGCTTAAGTTCACCTAGTTGGTGGAATGACAACCAGCCTAAACCCACACAGAGCAAGCTTTAGTCTAGCAGGAATTCTTTCTTCAGTGGCATGCAAATGTAGCTACAATTCTTTCAGATCTTAGATAGCTTTGGAAGCATTATTTGGAAGCATGTGATTGGCTAAGAAGTGCTATTAGATGCAAACTGGCTTTATAGAGATCTTATTTCTCTGTACCCATGTTTATCTGCAGGCAGTCTGACCATGAACTGTGGCATCTGGACTGCATGTTAATGGCATGTTGTATGTATTACTGGATGTTGTACATTATCACATGGTATTCTTCAGATAAAATTCACTCTCCTGTCATAGTATAGGATGGATGGTGCTCCCTTAGATGCTATTTAGTATTTAGTACTGCATCCAGCTCTGGGGCCTCCAACACAAGTGGAACGTGGGCCAGTTGGAGCGAGTCCAGAGGAGCACCACGAAGATGATCAGGCTGAGAGAGCTGGGGTTTTTAAGCCTGGAGAAGTCTCCTGGGAGACCTTATCGCAGCCTTCCAGTACCTAAAGGGGGCCAACAAGAAATCTGGAGAGGGACTTTTTACAAGGGCATGTAGTGATAGGACAAGGGGGAATGGCTTTAAACTGTAAGAGGGTAGATTTAGATTAGATACAAGGAAGAAATTCTATACTGTGAGGGTGGTGAGACACTGGAACAGGTTGCCCCAAGACATTGCGGCTACCGCACACCTGGAAGCGTTCAATGCCAGGTTGAGTGGAGCTTTGAGCAACCTGGTCTAGTGGAGAGTGTCCCTGCCTGTGGAAGGGGGTTTGGAACTAGATGATCTTTAAGGTCCCTTCCAACCCAACCATTCTATCACTCTATGAATTTCTATTCTCATTGTTAGTGTGGGCTTATGCCTTTAGTGAACATTATGCAGATGTTTCTCACATGCTTCTTAGTAAAGTTTTGCAAACATAATGCATTTATTTTCAAAACAACCTTGTTTGATGACAGGATATTATTACTCCATTTTACAAATGGTTATGTGAAGCCCTAAGACATTAAGGTCAAAATTATTGGGTCATTTTAGATGCATAGTTCAAAACACCTAAAAGCTGATTTCTGATTTTGCAGAATATTTGTCATCAAATACCATTTAAAAGCACAAAGCACAAATTACTCTGACTACCAGGGCAACTGCGAATAGCGCTTTTACAGTCAAAACTCAGGATATGAATTTAGGCACCCTGAAAGTTACATGTTTAATAACCAGTCTTGCAAAGTCAAATTTAAAAGACTGTCCTACTGTCAAAAAATCCTCTGTCGTAGGAGAAGTCTACATCTCTAGGGCTGTGTTCTACTGTGCTGCATACAATTTTCTTCTTTTTCCCCTTGCAGTCCTCTAAGTCATACAGAATAAATTCCCCTTTCTGTTTACCTTTATATTCAACAGGTTCTGTTGCTACAGAATCATGACCTACCTTTAGAGAGGTTACATAGACAAGCTGAAGATTTACTGAGGGGAAAAAAAAAGCATGCAATTAACAGATCATGGAATTAAAGGTTATACATTCGTAAGCAGGAACTGAATTAAGATCATAAAGTATTATTTGTGCTATTTGTTGACTTTTCAGTGTGACTTGTATCTACGTAATTTCCTTTTTTTTTTTTTTTTTTTTTTGTAAAAACAACTGGTAAATTAGAATTTTGGTTATGTTTGTGATACCAAGACTCATATTCATTAGGACTGTGCAATTTTTGCATCACAGCTGACCAGCTGTGTGGTAACAGCTCATAGGGCTAAGAAACTAGGTATTCATGGCCAAAGAAGTAATCTCTTAGGCCTGGTCAAGCTTGTAAGCCACTAACTAGATGCACCTGATGTAGGTCAATAAAAGAGATAGTAGTTCAAGATGTGCTGCACAGAACTCTGTGCTTTAGTGGAATGCTTGGTAGGAGTAGCCAGTGGTCATGTGCATTATTATTTTGCCAAAAGTGTTGCTGGCATTTGCTCAGTTATCATGGGATTCAGTTTAGGAAAATGTGTTCTAGCAGAGTGTCTACAAATGTTTCTGCTCACCCAATTAAAATTCGTATACGCTGTCCAACTGTCTTCCTAGCTTTAGCTTTTACTCCATATAACTTGTCCGTCTTTGTGTCCTTTTACAGCTCTTAGTCTTACCCTGGAGGCTGATGCTTCCAGTCTTTTTACTCAGCTGTTTTCATTCTTTCAACTCCCCCTCTCTAAATTTCTGGTCTTGCCTGCACTAGTTCATTCCTCTTCTCTGTCTTCTAATTTAATCTAATTTTAATTTCCTGTGAATTTCCCTTCATATGCTCACTCACATTTCCTGCCCTCAGAAATTCCGTATTTTCTCCTACAACTCCAAATCTCCTTTCTTAGAACACTTTAGTCTGAGGTAGATGTCTGACATACGAAATTCTAACTGAAACAAAGCAGTTGTAGTCATAAGCAAAGTAAAATGAGATTTTACACTGGGGGCTGGAGGTACTGCTCAAGAAATAGCAGTGTTGCTAGGGCACTTGCTAAATTTACCATCCATAAAGAAGAAAAGTTATCCAGAGAAAGAACATTACTGGAGCTGTTTTTTTACTGATGAGCAGTAACTTTTTAGAATGGTTTGTACAGGAAACCATGATTTATTTAATTCTGCATGGTAGAATGAATGGATTCTTAGAATGCATTAGTGCATGAATAGTACAGTCAGGGAACTTAGTGTTTGTAAAAGACAATCTGCTGCTTATAGTAGAATGAAGGGAATACTGTGATCAGGTAGTATGGAAAAAGTTTGAGAAACCCGAAAATAATACTAAAGTTTAAGAAACTTAAAAAAATCTTGCATGAAAGTGCATGAAAATTTGTGGATTAAAAGCTTGCTGGATGAAAGGGTAAGAAAGGGCATTTATTATTTGTGTGCATATATATGTGTGTGTATATATATATAAAAAGGAAAAATTAAATCCCTCAATAAATTAAGTTAATTTTATTGGTTTAACTAGTTACTTTGGAGAGCAAATGGGATAATTCCTTTGTGCTATTAAAAGCACTATTTTGCTCACATCCAGCATATGTGCATGTTATAGGTTCTTTGTATTACACTAGTTCTGCCATATTGATAACATGTTCCAGGTGGAGAACTAGCTTCAGAATGCCAGTACATGTAACACCTTTATAAATCACTCTTGACTATGAAAGATACATTCACAAAGTATTTGAGTGATAAGTAATGGGGAAGACCTTGTAAAATTTCTCCAAAGATACGCAAATTTCAGAATACCTGATACTTAATTACTTTTTTGTTATATAGGTTGGATGTTTTAATTGTTGAGGACATTAGCTTGAAAATGTTCTCCACATTTGAGAATTATTTTTTAAAGAAAATTGTGATGAACTGAAATAATCCTACAGCATGTTTTACAGGTTTCAAAAAGGAAATATATGATGATAAACTTTGTTTTCTAGAAGTCTAATGTAATATTTTACTATCACTTTACTTCGAATATGAAAAAAAATAAATCATTAGTTACTTAGAACCTGGGCAAAAAGCCTCAATGATTCACAAATAATAATTTGTTAAAAACTCAGTTCCATTTTTAAATAGAATTATAGAATTATATCATGAAAGGAATACAGAATATGCAACATTTTTATTTTAGATATATAATTGTATTTAAGTAAACCAAATTATACTGTGATTCTTAAAACCCTAATTCTGAAAAATAAAGCCATTGCACTAGCTTGAATATGAATGATGTGATGGATTAAAGTTTTACTAGATAAGAGACTTTAAAAATAGAGACTATAAATGATAGCTTATTCTACCAAATTTTAAGGTTAGTAACCGTATGGCTACCCTAACAGTAAAACAAAGGGGAAGATGCATTTAAATGTGGATGACTCCCAAAATAACCTCAAGAAAGTCTGGTATGAAAGCTGTAATTTTCCTCCAACCTGTTTGCTTTGTTCAGTGTCTTGAAACAAGTTGCCACTTGGAGACATGCAAAGTTTGATTGTGCTGAGTATTTTCATTTTGGAGGAAGAAACCGGGATTACATTAGTCAAATTGACAGGTGCTGAAAAACTGGAAACAATTACAAAACACTTTATAGTACAGGATTAGACTATAATAAAGCCTTGATAATCTGCAGGAATAGGTTGAGTTTAGTAAAACAGTTTGATAATAAAAGAATATTTATAAGAATACAAATAAAATAAAGACAGAGTATATAATGAATATTGAGTATGGGGAAGTTGATATCACATACTTCAGGTAACCAGTCTACAGATGCTTCTGTTTACACTGCCAAAAGAATTGAGGGAACTTGGGAAAGCTCAGTGTTCCTAAATTCTCTAGCAACATATTAGGAGTAAGAATACTCCTAATCCCAAACTGTTTACAGTACAAAACCACAGCAAACAAATGTCATAGAAGAACTCCCAAACATTTTAGCTTAATTTTTTTCTCAAGGCTACAGGAGTGTGCCAGAATTGTAATTTCACATCTTTTAGTATGGGCGAGTCATTCTCGTCTTTTTAGTCTGCAAAGACTTCCTCAGATGTCTGCATTTCGGTATTAATTACTTTCAACTTTAGGTTGTCTACTTTCAGATTTTTTTATGTTTTTTTCTTCCCCCTTTAGAAGTTGTTGCATCTTGGTATTTGTTTTCCTCTTCTTTGATGTCTGTAATAATAGTGTCACTGTTGCCTGGTTTGTTTTTTGTTGAAACACCCAGAGGAATTTGTATCTAGCAGTACCTGCATGTAGTTGGGGCAAAATCTGTTATTTAGCCTTGTAGCTGATCTGGCACAATATGCCAGGATCTATTCTTGACATCTCAAATAATGAACTTCTTTTTACTTAAATGGTGTATTAAAACTAGCATATTATCACTAGCAATAAATTGTGAAATCTTTTCAGTAATTTTTAAAATAACTTGAGATTAAAGTAGATCCTCAGATTGGTGAAAATTTTCTCATGATAGTAGACTGCTGATCTAACCTGTGCTACTTTCACTTGATAAAATTATGCCCTACATCGACAGGTTTACCGTTTTCAGAAGCTGTATGAAACCTAATGGTAATCTGACTTTCACTGTAGTGAAAGTTAGTGACTGTAGGCAGCACCTAAAATCTTTACTGATAACTTACACTTGACATCTAGGTGACCATATTTTGAAATAGATCCTTATGTTTTATACTGAATCTGTGACAACTGTCCTCTCTGTCCTTCCAGATTGAAGATGCAGTTTGCAATGAAGTTAGAAAACCACCTTCAGCTGGTGGTTTCTGAGTCTGAATCTGAGAACTAAAATGCTTCTATGGACCTCTAGAGATACAAGTTTCACTTTCATTACATTACCAAGGCTAGTGAAGCCAATAGGATCATAAGCACATATTCAGTGTATTGCACTGACATTCTGGAAGGAGTATTGTATTTAAACAGTTGGAATGGGCACATCATATATTAGATTTGTATCACATTATTCCATTGCAGATGTATTAGATTATTTCCTATTCAGGTGCTTATGAATATGTTTAATGAAGTGCATGATTGAAATTTTCTGGAAAACATAGTAAGACAGTGAATTAGAAATGACAAGGAGTTATGTCAGTGAAATAACGTACAGTTGACAGATACCAGATTAATCAACTACATTAAGGCTTAATTTAAACAGATCTAGCAATACCAACCCCAGGAAGTCTTCCATGCATGTAGTTTGCTTTCTAAATTGATTTTATGACAGTTGTGGTCAAAGTAAAACAAAGCTCTCATTCTTTGTCAGGCATAAAATTGCAAAAATTCAGAAGACAGTTTGAAATGAACATTAATTTCTTACTTATAAATAGATCAACTATTCAAATAATTTTGTTTAGGAATACATCTTAATAAGATTTCAGTAGTTCTTCTAAGGATAATAATTATTGTTTGTCTTCTTATTTGTGTTATTAATATAATATCATACCAATTTTTATTATCAAATTATTCTCTATTTGTCTTGATTTTTGCCCTAGAATCACATTTTTAATGTCAGTATTTTCAGTGTAACTTCGATTTTAGTGAGTTTTAAAGATGAAAATATAAGACTATGCATTATCCATTTATGAGCATAGAATTAAATATGTATTAGTTGATTGGCGATTGCAGAATTCAAGATGAAGGAAGAAAGCAAAAAAAAAAATTAAATCTGCACAAATTTCATATTCTGTAGGCATCCGAATTCATAGAATTAACTATATGCATGAGCATCTGGAAAATGGAAGCTGCTGTAAAAACTGATTTATCATGGGGGAAATAAAGAGGAGGAAGGGAGTAAAGGTGGAAAGGATAAAAGAACTGAAATGTCTTCTTTAAAACTGTAGATGCTCTTCAGGAACAAGTGTACAGTGTGAGATAGCAATAGCAAGGAGGGTGTGTTCAGTGAGAGTGAAAGAGTGTGTATGTGTGTGGATAAGTGGATATCTTACTTGGCAGTGGTTTACCCGTGTCTTTTACAAATCATTTTAATTCAGAAAGGTAACATTTTCCCAAGACTATTAAATTTAGAACAGAATAGTAGGGGCAGCTGGCTTCAGGATAATTGGTAAATTTGAACTCTGACAGACCAGGCTGAAAGCAATGAGAATATCTGTTGCTTTAACCCTTTGATACCCTAAGACAAGTGTCTCAGTCTTTAGAATTCTGAGTTAGTACAGCTCCCATAGTTTTTCCCAGCTTTCTCTCATACGCTCTTACAGTATAACCTTAGTCTTCTCTGAATGTTCTTTCCTTCTGAGATGCCTACTGCTCTTTTCCCAGATAAAATCTGCACAGCTAAATGAAGTTCACCTCCATTCTTTTTCTACTCACTTAGTAAGCAACTACCCTGATGCTGAAGTGTTCTGTATCCTTCAGCTGTTCTCCTCTCTTCCCTTCTGAGCTGTCTCTGGGAGATGTTCATCCTTTCCTGCTTCCTGCAAGGAGGCAGTGGTAGTACCTGGAGTTAGTTGTTATTTGGGTCTGGAAAGGGTCAGATCATATGGACTGTAGGGTAATATTTATTTTATCCTTTCTGATATGTAGTAAGCTATCAGTCTTAAATCCAATAAAAAAATCAATCATGAAAGTATGGTGCATTTCAGGAATAACTTCTGTCAGCTACTACCGGCAAAATTGAGATGTTCTGATTTTCCTTTGGTGTGACTCCATAGATTTTGTTTCAATTTTTTTAATAGATACCTTAACACAAACTGTGTGTTTGTTATTTTTATTTGTCTGATTTTAATTAAACTACCTGTTAGTAAAAACACAAGCCATTTGCAGCATCTTCTGCAAGATATCAGCCTACATTCAGAGTTTCTATGTAGGCTTTCTCACAGAGAATAGCCATAGTTACTGAGAGAAAATCCTTGCTCTTCCTTATGCTTGAAATATTTGTTCTGCTGCAAAGCCAGTGTCAACTGATCTATTATTCTTATGATTGTTTCTGTATTTTATCTAGAATACCCAAAGGTGAAATATAGAACCATTCACTAGTTAAAGGACTGGAGGCTAGGATATTTCCCAGGTGAATGATCTAATCTCCCTTTTTAAGGGTGTGCCGTCATCACTGTGCACCTTGGAAAGAAAGAAGTTAGCTTTTCTCGATTCTTTGGGAAAAGGAGATAGCTGCTTATATTCATGAAAGGCCCTCTGAACTTTGGGTCTTAAATAGAGGATATTTTTTTTTAGTCTTGTGATGTCTCATCCTTGAAACAAGAGGGGTTTTCAGAAACACGCATGTCTTCAGTGTTTCCCCTTGACTAGTTTTAAGGATCTCCATACTGAGTATTTTCATTTTAGATGATTCTCTGCTAAAGTGTTAGCTGAGGTGTCTAATTCTGCCAATGTGATGTATGTGTGGGTAACATAAGTATTTAACTCAGGGTTCATCCTGGGGAGACAGATATCTAAAATCTGTGTGTTACCTATCTCATATGTACTGTCCTTTACATAATTGTAGGTCTTAGGAAAAAGCAAAACTGCACTTTAAAGTGAATGAAAAAGAATTCAGGTCAGGGGAACCTGAATACAAAGCACAGAACATAGAAGTCTTTCAGCTTCAGACAGTTAATATTTGCTTACAGTTTAGTATGCCCTTCTTTTTAGAAAAAAGAGGGGAAAATAAAAGGGCTTTGCAACAGTGAATTGAAGGACAATTATCTAGGCTTCAGTAAAGAAGTAAAGATGAAGACTTGAAAGCCAATCATTACAATCATGGACTTCTATTAAACCGCGCATAGCATAGATAGTGTAAAATGAATATTCCTTTCTTGAATCATCAGTTATTTTAATATCTTCAGCCCTATCAGGGTATCTGTAGTTTCTTCAGGAGGCCATGTCCGTATGTGTGAAGGACAAGAGGGTGAATGAAGGAATCAGCATGGATATACCAAGATTAAATTGTGCTTGGCTTACCTGACTACCATCTTTCATGTGTCAGCATAATGAGAACATGGATCAGCAGTGTGGCCTCACAGCAGAGAAGGCCAACAGTACACATGGACAGCAAGTTGAAGGAAGTACGTATTCACTTCTGTTCAGAGAGGTGTAGACTTTTGGACTCCGCAATAGAAGACACAAACTGGAGAAAATCCAGCAGAGACATCAAGATCATTAGGAGGCTGGCGCATAGACATGGGAGAAGTTGAAAGAGCTGTTTGTTCAGTCTGAAGAAAAGAAGACTAACAGAATCTTGTTAAGGTGTCCTCAACTACTTCAGTTGGTGCTGAGAAGAACCAGACTCCTATCAGGTGTGCACAGCAAATGGAAGATGGGGACAGATACAAACTGCAACAAGTAAAGTTATGATTAGGGATAAAAATCACAGTGAGGGTGGTTGATGACTGGAAAAGATTGATACGGGAGGCATTTAAATCTCCATGACTGAAGATGTTTAAAACTTGACTCCACAATTTCCTGAGCAAGCTGATCTAACCTCAAAATTAGTTCCAACTTTGAAATTTTCCAATCTCAAAAAAAATGGTTGATCAGATGATTCCAAAGATCCGTTTCATATATTCTATTAGCCTTCACAGTTACATTCTGTGCATATTATTTCCAAAATATGCTTTCTGGCTATGACCATTCTGTCTTTCCTGGCAGCAGTATCTATAACTGCCAAGTTCTTTTGATGCTCATGCTCGGAGATAGGATTGATCATGATCAGTCATGACCACTACTTGCTACTGTTACTCAGCTTCTTAAGTAGTGAGACTAGGACAAAAGTGATGTTCTCATCCCTAACTATGTTTTTGAGAGCCTTTTTTACTCATCAGTTAATTTGAGGTCCTTTAATTTAGGACATTTTCTTATCTGTTACTTTCTTCATTAAGAGCTGACAGATATGATTGCCCATTCCCTTTTTTTATTGCTGCAAAGTCTGTTGCTGTTAAAGGTGGTACTGTTCGTAAATAATTTCACAGTAGAGTGGTTCTGGTACCTAGAAGATCTTCCAGCCTCTCAAAATTAGGGAGTTATCTTCTAATGGGGCTTTCTGTTCTCCCAGGCTGCCCATTACCTACATTGGCACACTCTGAAAAGATGAAATGTATTAGAAGGGAAAAAAACCACCTCCTTGGTTTCAAATGACTGGGAATATTTACTCCGTTATTATAATATGAGAGTCAGTCTTGACATAATCTGTTTACTAGTATTTATTTTTCAGATTAAGTTCAGTATAGTTGAATATGAGAATTTGACTTCTCTGGATTTGAAGAACAAAGATTACAGATGCATTTTCTATTATGTGTACTTTTATGCATGATATCAAGATGTGGACTTATTAGAAAAAAAAAAAAACAACAAACCAAAAAAACATCATCTTGTAAATTCATTTACAGAATCACAGAACAGTTGATGCTGGAAAGAACCTCTGGAGATAATCTGCAGATGTCAGCTAGAACAGGTTGCCCAAGACTGTGTCCGGTCAGATTTTGAGTATTTCCAGGGATGGAGACTCCACAATGTCTTGGGGCTTCTCACTCAAGTGTTCAACCACCCTTACAGTAAAAAAGTGTTTTCTTATTTTCAGATGGAATTCCATGTATTGAAGTTAGTGCCTGTTGCCTCTTGTTCTGTCACTGGACACCACTGAGAAGAGTTTGGCTTTGTCTTCTTTACATCCTCCCACCAGATAGTTATTGATAAGATCCTCCCCGAGCCTTCTGCAGCCTAAACAGCAGTCTCAGCCTCTGCTCTTATGAAAGATATTCCAGTCCCTTAGTTTTGGAAGTTAAACAAATTATTTTTTCTCTCAGTGACTGTTGGGAAGTAACTACGCTGATGGTTTGGACTTAAATAAAATTGTGATTTTTCCCCTGACAATTCTTTTTATATGAAAGGACAAATTTTCTTTAAGTAAAGCTATCTGTTCAGGATAAAAGAAACCAAAATAAAAAGATTTTACAAATTTATGTATTACACAGCTCTAACTTACCCTCATTTTAAGTTTTCACCTTAACTACAAGAAAACTGAAATTGCAATAAAACCAATAAAAATAGAACCAAATGTTGTCGGAAGCACTGATACATGGGGAGTTGCTGTTTTTATATTGCCTGAATTATTGACAAAGCTTCAACTTCAAAATATTTTCTGCATGATTTATATTTGTTAGGATCGTACTGAATGTTGTAGGAAAAAAAAATTTTAGATTGCTGTGTTTACAATGCTGAAATATTCATGATGCTTTGTATAGTAACTATGTTGGCTTTTGCATAATATCTTACTCACTCAAAGCTTAGGTTGAGTTCAGTATAGTTAGACTTCAAATGGGCACCTTTATAAGGATAAAATCCACATACTGTCTTTTGGAGAATATGAAACTTTTTTCCTCAGATGTGTGACGAATATGAGTTCTACTGGATGTAGCTCAATGTCTTAAATATGAAAATGATTTCCAAAGAAGGGAAATAGCCTTGAGAAGAAGTGAATAATCATATTATATACATATACTTCTTATTTACAAAACCCTCCACAGTATGTAACATTTAAAAGATTATTTTAGCCTGTGTTTCTAGATGTCTGTCTTTGCTCATAGCAATAACTGTTTATAATGATTACAACTTAAAATAAGGTTACATTATACAGTATGCCAAGAGATATGTAGTTTCTGACTATAGATTGCATGTATATGGATTATTGTTCTTCTTTTCTATTTCATTTGAGATCCATTGGTTGGGGTGTAAATTTAGAACTGTATACTTCTTTTAATTCATAGTAAACCACATCACTAGAAAGTATAAATAAAGAGTAACACAGGAATATGACGTATAGTAGAACTTACTTTACGTATTATGTAATCTTGTGGTTGACCAGTACTCTGTGTAACTGAGTAGGACCAGTGCTATTTTTCATTTCATCTCCCTCTCCTCCCCTCCTCTCTTTTCCTCTCCCGTTCCTTCCCCTTCCCTCCTTTCTCCTTCCCTCCCCTCTCCTCCCTTCCCATTTTCCAGGGAATTGTAATATTAAATGAATAATGCCCTAAATTATGAGAATGATAACTTGTCTCATTAATTATAAAGCTCACAATCTAAAGAGATTGTTAGCACAAGGAAAATACTGTGTCGGGGAGAGCTCATTATGTCTGTTACGTTGCTTTTAGTGCATGGGTTCAAGGTTTAGTCTCACCTTTCCAGGAAAATACTGTTCTGTGCTGTTTTGTGCTACAGACATTGCAGGCGGTTTGGCTACATGAGGAAGCACGCTGCAGAGTAAGATTCTGTTGTGGATCTGTGCATAGGCAAGCTGCCAACAATGTTTGAAGCATAAAATATTCCCCTCACCCCCTGAAACAGGGAGAAACAACAATATAAGTAACTTTGAATTCATTGAAGTTATGTTTTGAACAGGGGGATTTTGTGTTCCTTGCACATCTTTATCGGGAACATCGCTGGCATTGGTTAAAATATCCACTTAAGTGTCTCCTCCCAGCCCTATTATTGTAAAGAACCATTTACATTTTCTTAAAGCTTTGGGTGTCAGTGGCCCAGAAATCAGCTCTGTTATGTTGCATAGGAAGCCAAGGGTAAACCAGCTTCTTTCAAGTTTGAAAGAAAACAGAGCTCCACCTTGAACTTAAGGAATAGTTTGATAAAATACAATGCTGGTTTATATTTATATCAATAGGAGTGTTTTGCATCTCTTGGTTTGCAAGATCCTTTTTTCCCACAGTGTGATTTATCTGTGGGAAATATCTTAAAATTGGTTACGACAATTCCAATATACAATCCTGCAGTTTGGACTCTGTGACTCCAAATGTCCTCAGTACGTTCTCCATTCTCACATGGACTGGAATGTCTTTCATCTTCACTATGATGATTAGGTGTGGAAACGTAGTTGCCTTGAACAGGTATTAAGTTTTCATTTGCATCTCCTTTTATTCAGTAGAGTTGACTGCAGTTGCTATGCAAAAATCTTATGAGAGTTCCTAAAAATTACATTTCTCAAACTTTCTAAAAATGAGGAAGCATCCAACAGCTCTTCAAGTTTCTGTCAGGTTATGCTGGACTACCTGGTGTCATTTAATGCCCTTTCCTTTCAGAATCCAGACACATTATAAAGTTGGTTTTTGCTTGCAACATTGGAAAGTCCTTTAAGACTATTTAGACCACAATTTTGCCTGTAAGATTTAAATTTTCTGTGACGGCAGCACATACATCCCAGTCAGTGATTCTAAAAGGATGCTCTCTTATTCAGAATTCCTGACCACGTCTCTCTTCTTTCTTGGAGATGCCACTAAGCCTTGTAGCAAAGACTCTGGTATTCATGGTAGACTCACCTCTATAGAAAGATCCTGTTCAAAGCATATGCCAAATATTTCTTTACCAAATCAAAAGATACAAGAGCTGGCACATGGCACTGCTGCAACGTGATACGTAAATAAGGAGATATGAAATCCTTTCTCCTGTATTGGTAGCTGGTTAACCTTTCAGATCAGTATACCCAGTGTAAGATTTGAATTCCTAGAAGCTCTGAATACACTGTCAGACAATTTGACCTATTTTAGTCTTGTGAAGTGGGTGATTTAGGAAAACATTTTATAATTTAATCTTATGACCTGAGCCTTCCAAAAGCTGATCTTTTCGTCTCAGAGATCAATAGGAAGTGTCCCTTGCCCTGCTTCAACTGTAGTCAGGCCTTGAAATCTCTATTATTGATTCCTTCTCTGATTAAATTCCCTGATTTACACTTCCATTTCCATGTTTTCAGGGATTCCAAGAGAAAGTATGACAGGCTGGCACCATGGAAATGTGTAGTTTCGGGACATCCTTCATCGTGACTGTGGATATCTAACTCTTACTTTCATCCTTGACCTGTTCTGTCAAGACACAAATTTGTTCTTCCTTCTGGAGAAACCATCTAATTAATTACAGGAAATACTGTCTCTGATAAGTAGGCCAAATTTCCAGTGTTCAACTAGGTCCCTTTCACCTATGAAGGCTTCTTTCTGCTTCATTTGTGATGACTGGGAGATTAGAATTACCTAAACATGATTTTTTGTCTGGAAAAATTTGTTATAGATTTTGGGTTGTTCAGAGTGACTGGGGGATATATGAAAGCCTATAAGAAAAGCTGTTTCTGTTTGCAAATTTAAAGAGACAGCCCTGTATCAGTCTACATTCAGGTGAAGATTTTTGTAACGATGGCGGCTACAAAACTGAAGTTGTCAAATTCATTTTGTCATTTAAAAAAGCCTCCAAAGCCATTCTGAAATGATTTCATGCCCTGGATTTGTTACTAAATTTTTGTCTCCTATGTGGCAGAACTATATGACCAACTAAGTTAATTTTTTTTTTTCACTGTAATGAGAATCTATCCCTTCATTCACTATTGAACTCTTAAAGTTTTCTGTTTTACAAAAAGGTCAGAAGTTTTGTTTCTGGGTTGGGTTTGGGTTGTTTGGTTTTTTTTTTCCTGTAGATCTAGTATAGCTTTAAAATTTCTACAACCGTAAACTGCATCCTGATATTTTATTTCTGTGCCCAAGAAGAAATGAATCTTCCGACTTTCTTTGATTACTCTTGTATTGAAAATGTTTACAGGTTGTCTGCGCATTCAGACTCCTCTGAACTGGCATGATGAAAGTCTATAGGGAATTATTTTGATCATGGCTGGCAATTATGTGGTAGTAATGTACCCCAAGTTAATTCAGTGTCTCAATTATCGATATTAAAGGAGTACTGCTGTGGTACAATCTTTTTTTTGAATCATAAGTGCATTATCACTGCAGGTATTTCATGTAAATCTGGGACGAGCTTTTATGCCTTTTAAGATGCCAGATTCCTTCAGATCACTTTGCACTCTTCTCAGTTGGCTTCTTCAAGAGAAGAAATGGATATTCTAGTGTTTAGGTCATTTCTAAACTTTTCACTACAACCCCTACACACTGGGAAAGAATTGTTCCTAGAATTACACTAGTTAAGCTATGGCCAACACACCTATATGAAGTTCTTTGCCTGGATAGTGGTACCAAGGGAGACCAGCCATGAAACACCAACTAGTCAGGCCTTACATCAGCAGTGCAATTTAAGGAATTAATCTCTTTTTCTATAGTTCTTGCTGGTTATCCAGCTGCTCAGGAAAGCTGACCTAGACAAAGTCTTAGTTCCAATTAATACTTTCCTGAGTGAAGCCTCAGCCACTTTAAATTCAATTCCACTAGAAGGATATATATTTTTGTATGACTCTAAGTATGACAAGTATTTTTTTGGTCAGCCTTCAGCCCTTGGAGGAAAACGTCCCTCTTCTTGCTATTTGAAATCAGATTGTGCACCCTCTGGTGAAATAATTATTTCTTCATTTAACAGAATAATTATACTACTAAGATTGAACTAACAAACAAATCTACTTCTTGAAAGTGCTGTTAAAATAAGATGTAGAAAAAGATCTTTCTATGATTAAAGGTAAGTGAAATTTCAACTAAATTCAGTGAAGGTAAATTGAGTAGGGGTTTTTCAGGGGGTTTTGGGTCTGAATTCTTTTAACAGTTGATATTAAGTAGCTTCCAGAGAACCTAGCCCATATGTATGTCACAGGTCTTCATTCTCCATCATTCTCCAAATATCTACACCTTTCTAGAGATTTCACAAACAAGGATCCATTCCTCTCTGAAAATGAAAGTTTAATGACCTTTAATGTAAAAAAAACAAAAAAAAATGTTTATACATATAAGGGAAGGAAAACAAGGTGGAATCTTCCATCTCATGACTGCATTTCATAACTTTTTAGTGTCTCGCATACCTTTTTCATGTTCTGGGCCAGTCTGTCCTTACATGTTACATTTAGCTTAGTACCTAAGATATTTAGTGAGGGATTGTTCTTTCATTGCCGTATTATATAAAGAGCTAGAAACACTGTTTGCATTAAACACAGCTGAACAAATTGTAGTAATTGTTTCTTGAGTCCTGCATCTACAGTGATGCTAACAGTAGATTACAGGGACTGAGTGTTGGGATGAATCATTTTCCATGGTGTCTTATTGTGGAATTGGGATCTGTTCTCCAATGTTTCTCAAGCTCTGTGGTATTGGAAGGAATATTTGCACCCAAATTTGAGTTCTCCAGATATCTGTTACCAGTGAGGCAGTTCAGAAAGAACATTAAATTATTCCTGTAATGGCTGAGTCTTGTAATATATTTTACATAAAGGTATCTGCCAAAACAGATTTTGTGGAGTGTCCTATCAGTTCTATTTTAAGGAGCAGAAAGATGACAAGATTATTCAGTTAACTTTCTCAAAATATTTTCCCCAAATTTAGCATTTTTATTTTAAGATTGCTGAAAAGTTTATAATCCATGGGACTTCAATTGAACAGAAAACTTGCAATACTTATAGAGTAGATGGCTGCTTCATTTTCTAGAAAACACTCCCCAGTAGAACTATTTGAGGTACAAAGAATGCTTAGTTTCTTTGTTAGTATTTCATTGTTTTTGTAGAATTGAGAAACACAATGTTCACTTTAGATAGATCTAGCAATATTTGGGTTTTTTTGTTCTTTTTAAGCTGCTTGAAGCTCTACATCAGCCAGATCTTCCTTTGTAGTAGAAGCTTCTGTGTCATTTAAACCTCTTAGTCTTGGATTTAATTTCTACATTTGATAAGGCTTTTAAATAGTATAGAAACAATAACTCCTAATAGACTTGAATAGGGAATTCTAACATAAATAGACTGCAGATTTAGTGAATATTTTTACTGTAATTACATTTTGCCTTCTAAGCTATGTGTCATAAATGATTTTGTTCAATAAAAGGCATCATGTTGGATGACTTTATTTTTTTCTGAGTGGGCCAAGTGTTTACTAGTACATCCTACCAAATATTTTTTTTGGTGATGTGATGGGTATGATCTGTGTAATTATTTCAATAACGCTGTTCATGAAGTTTTAAGTGGTGATATATTCTTGTTACATACCCAAAAGTTTTGGAAGACCTTTGTAATATGTAAAGCTGTGAAACTCTAGCCTTTCTAGTTAATGTATGTTATTTGTCTTTGTGACAGTTATTTTGTGCTGATAAATTCCAGTCATGATCATAGTAATGCTTTCGATGCTCCTGAGGTAATTCTGACCTCTGTTGGCAAAGCACAGCAAAGGAAATGCGTGTTCTGTAGCACACTTCTGTTTTGATATTGTTTATTTCAGACATGAGATATTGCTAAAAGGAGAAATTAAGGCATAAATTCTATATTTTTATTGTTGGAAAGCTTTTTTTCTCCTACCATTGTGATTAGTTTGAGCACAAGGTGGATTTATGTTCAAACTCTCCTTAGTTAAGAACATTTCCTGGTTTAGTAATTTTTGTATCAAAGAACCAGTTTCATCCAATATCTTTTGTTATGTAGATTTTCTATACTATGCCAACAACATTTAAACACATCATTTTATAATGGCTGTATGTGTTAAAGATTGGATGTTGCAAAGGTTCCGTTTTAGGTTATGCAGTATGTCTGATAATAATGATTACCATTCTGTAATACAGTGTTTAAGCCTCTGAGAAAACATGATCAGTGGATTGGCTTTGCTCAGTTGTACTTACTGCAATAGCTAATTTCACACTAATCATGATTTTTATTGAACATGTTCATCCAGTTGAGAGAAGTAAAGAAATAAATTGAAGGGGTGTAACCTGAACAGGTGCTATTTTAATTTTTTTTTTGGTGCAGTAACTATGATTTCTATCATATCTTTGTCATATCTGTCTTTATCTTTCAAATGTCCTTCCTAGGTTGTGTTCTTGCTAACAAAGTTAGTATGATGCTGGGGGACAGAATAATGATTAGCACTTTGAGGCAGCCAGGTAACATGCAGATACTTTCTGCTAGCATTCTAGCAAAGACATTAAGTGCGCCTCAATTTTGAAACTATGTTACTCCAGAGAACAGACTCAGATTGTTTAATATTTTATGTTATGGATAGGAAGGGGTTTTAGTACTATTTTGAATTCATTTTGATCTAGCTTACTTTCAGTTACCTTGCAAAACTGTACTGTTGCAGGCTTCTTGTATTCTCTGCCTTGCTCATTGTCAGCTTGGGGCTATGGAGTCTGAGTAACTGAAGAAGCATTCTACAATAAATGAAAGAAATTTATTCTACAATAAAACAACACAAATATGTTGTTTGTATGTTATAGGTCATTGATAGACTTCAAGAGCCTTAATATCTCAGCACTCGTATTTTGGAAGTTAGTTGCTGGAGCTGCACTCTTTCACTGTTCTGAGTTTAAGTTTATGGCAGGTTGTCCAAAAGGGTTAGAGGTTGTTGCTGTTATGAGACGAAGATATGGAAGCTTTGAACTCAGAATATGGGAAATCATGTGGATGGTTTATGTAATACCATTTGGATGTAAATACAAAATGTCAGACTCTTACATCTGTTACATTCTAATTCGTCAAGATAGCTAGTGATTGATTTCATTGATTCAGGGTTTATGACTCTGCTATAGGTTGATTTCTGAATCTCTTTTTTATATCTCAGCATAAATTGGGAGTGAGGTGTGGGATTAGCTTCAAGAATCAAGAGGAAATGGAATCGTGCATTTTTTCTGGTGTCTATTTTGCTGGTGTCTGATAGGATTACTCTACTTTTGAGGAAACCCAGATTAGGAAGGGCAAGGTTACTAAAGCTAGCTGAATTGCAGACCACAGAAACCAAGTTCTGTTCTGTGTGTCCTAGAGATATAACGAAGATTCTCGTCTCAGGTTGGTTTCTATGATGAACAATCTTTAATTCTGTAATGAGGTCATAGTTCTAACAGCATTCATATTTCAAAATTGGTGATATATATTGTTACTCTTCCCAGTGCTGCTTCCAGTGCCAGAGCTTCAGGAATTTTTATTCCACTTAAACAAGTGTCAGTAAGTGTTCCAGTATGCATAATTAATCATTTCGAGGTTTTAAAATCTCCTTTTACAATAAATATTGAATTTGCCTGTCTGTGATAAGAATATGTTTAAAATTGCAAACACCGTGAATTTACGATGGATAAGAATGCTATGTTGAACCTACAAAAATGTATTCTGGAAAAACTCTATAACTTTTCTTCCTAAAGATTCAAGGTCAGTTGAATTAGGAAAAAGAATGGCTAAAGGAATATCTCTCCTAATAAAATGCACCATTGTACCTGTATTCTTGAGAGAAAGAGAAACAGGGCTTTGCTTCAGTTTGGTTTTGATATGAGAAATATTGGAGTGGTTTTTTTTATTTTAGTATTATCTATTTTTTCAAAAGAAGAAGTCGGAGTGTTCTATCTGAGAACAGGTTCTGTTCTTCCAAAGAAAATACTGATGTTATATACTATACTTAAATGTTCATAGGTGTATTCACGCAAGTGTATCTTTCAATCATGAGATATGCAAGAGCTTTCAAAACCTTTCAGAAGATCCACTTCCATTGCTGTGCTTACAGAAAAATAATTATTGTTTATATAGTTTCACTAAATAGCTGTTGTCTGGGAAGAGTTGAAAGAACCCAGAATTTATTTATAAAGGGAGTTCAATATATGTATGCATTTATGTATTATATGTATTGTATATACACTGAAAAAAGATATAGTCAAGTATGTCTGATTACTTGTCTTTATTATGGCCTATTATTATCTAACGCAATGGAACCCTGTTCCTGGTTGATCTTGATCAATCTATAGATCTTATACAAAGCATATAGGTCTGATTCACAACAAATGTGTAGAACCCATCTACCTCATATATATATAAGGAGTCTAAACTCATGTTACAGAGGGTGTGGAGGTGCCCTCTATAGGAATAATATGATGCATTGATGTAGCATTAGCCATACGCATTCCTGCAGATTGCTCAGATCATGTAAGATCATACATGGAGACATCACTGGCAACAGTTTTAAAACATGGTAAAATCATTCACGTTTAAGTATGTTAAAGATACTGCCTGCTGATCTGATTTTGGACTGGGTATTTTCATAATTTAGTTAGTAGCTGTTCTCACAGTGTTCTTGTGCAGAATGATGCCAAGTGAGAGTTAACATTTTTTTCCTATTAGGATGACTGAATTATTTTCAAGGACAGAATTCTGGAGTGAATTCAAGGATCTGTCTGACTCATCATTGACAAGCTGGAGTTACTAAGGTTCACTATGAACTGAGCAAAACCCCAGCTTGTCCCTGTAGACAACTGGAATACAAAGTAACCCTGCTGTCATAACTGATGAAAGCTTTCTCTGTTTTAGCTACTGCAGGCAAATTGGTCTTGACTGCAAGGAGAAGGCAAAGCTAACCAGTATTAGCCAGGAGCATACTGTTTTCTGAATATAGCCATAGTATTATGCAGTGTACACAGCCAGTGTACTTCCAGATGAGTAGTCCATAAAGAATGATGAAGCCAAGCTGGTTAGATACAGGTCAAATGCAAAGTGACCTTATATATGACAGATGATTTTAATAAAGCATGACTAATTTATTGCCTGTGCATTTGTGTGATATCATCAAGAGGTCAAAGTGCTTCTCCTTTACATTTTTGCATATTACCTGTCATTTTATAACATTTAAGCTGATATAACTATTAACTATATAAGAATAAAATGAAATACCTTCAAATGAAATTGATTCCAACTTGAAGTAAATAGAGTTCTAGTTCACTTAAGCTAGTTCATGTGACTTCAGTTCAGGTTTAGTTTGTTTAGTTTTTACCATACAAACTACTTAACTGGAGAGACAGTGCTTGTCAACATGTTTTTCTAGGTAGATTCTTTCTCAAACTAAACCTATCTAAATTTGCATGTACTTACACATGCACAGACTGTCTAATCTGCAGACTCCTAGAACACACCTCCCATTGGCCCAAGCCTGCCTTAGAAGACCACTTTTTTCTCTAGTATTTTTAATATAGATGTTCAAAGCTGGCTAAACCCCCAAGATACTATTTGTGGCTTCTGCAGAAGCCTGTTGCTCATCTTTTGGTCTGCAAAATCTAACCTTCACCCTGGTATCATGTGACAGCCAGCTCCTTGTGTGGTCTCAACCTCAGAGACATGCAGACACGCAGCTGGCTCCCAGGCTACTTCACCTACTTGCTGACTAGTCCAGCTTGATCTTCACTAGCAGCCACACACTGTCTCAGAGACTCACACTCCCTATAGCTGCAGACTCCATGGATACACAGGCCTTCTGTCCTGTGGTCCCACTTCAGTTTCTGGTACCTAGAACCTCATTTGCTCCAGTTTCTGGCAACACAGACACATGTGCTCACTAACCCATTGTCTGACCCAACTTCTGGCATGCTTATACATATGTATGTATATACGTATACATGCACACGGAATAGAGTCCCTCACCCAGGAAAACAGAAATGGAATTTAATATGATTGAGAGCAGGATATGGCCAGACTATTGTACTGTAGAGCTAACTATATATATGTGATCTGCCGCTTTGTTCCCCCTTATCCCTCTATTTTCTCACACATGTTCATCTCCAAATCACCTGAATCCATCCCTTTTCCTGGCTTTGGTTCCTCCCTAAACATCCCATAGGAAGTCTTGCTTCCATGTATCCCATATCCCTAGACAGGAGTGCCTTTCAGCCTGAAATATGCTCCAGCATTGTCTCAATGTGCTGTCTGTCACTCCTGGGCAATGGGTTGGAGGCTGTCACAGGACAGCCCTGGGAGGGGCCCCAACAGGGTGTCTCTTCTTCTGAGTTTGTAATTTGGGTTCCTGCCTGCCATTGTGCTGCTGGACTTGTAGAGATAGGCCTTTAATGTGTTGATGGCTCTTCCATGATGAGCATGAGAGTAGTTGGGCCAGGGTATGTCTTGATTCTCCCACCTGCTGTTGTCTCTTTATGCTCCTTTGTGGATGTATGCAGGAGCTGTTTACCTAACTCACATTTATGAAATTTTGTATAGTTTCTATTATCTTAGTGCTGTTCTAGCCTGTTCTTTGGGTACTTTGCGATTACTATGTCCTCAAATACAGGTTCTGTAATTTCTTGCCTCAGAAGTTCCTTTGGTGTTGCTTCTTTAGTCCTAACAGTATCAAAATATGCTTTTATAAGACCATTTCTATTTCAGTTGCAATTCTTTTTTTCTAAGGTTATTCGAAGGATAAGGCCACATTGACTCTGTGAGTCAAGGGTCACATTGATTCTGTGAGACTT
Organism: Cacatua alba; assembly: GCA_024361745.1. Lineage (NCBI taxonomy): Eukaryota > Metazoa > Chordata > Aves > Psittaciformes > Cacatuidae > Cacatua > Cacatua alba. Next base: position 16,880 of record JANEMJ010009500.1, on the reverse strand, counting down.
ATCATGTCTAAGGGTGTTCTGGAGATCCAGGACTTGTGCATCTCTATGCCTGGTATTCTCCCTCTCCTCCGCCACACACACTGGGCTTCTGTCATTTATAATCAGTCTTTTCTTAGTTCTTCCTACTGGAGAAAGTGTGGATGGCAGATTAGCTTAATGGCTGTACTAGCCTTGTCCTTCTGCAAATAAAGTTAGTAGCAGCAAGAATTGTAATGAGCAAGTATACTAGGTTATCTATTTGGCATTAAAGTTATTTGTATACTTTTAAATGCTGCCACCCTACACCAAATTTTGGTCTGGGCAGATGTAGTTGGTTTAATCTCAGTGTTTGCTTAGCACTGATATTTCACAAAACCTGAAAAGCAATAATTACAGGTAAGATACTGGGTTTGAGTGTTACATTGTTGGACATTATGCTTCTGTTCTACTTTTATGTATGCAATTTTTTAAATTGCCCTTTTTACTTCTGTGCTTGTGTTTGTTAGCAGTTTAACTGCTGATCCTGACGTTTGTGTACTTGGAAAAAGATCTTTTTTTAACCAACTATTGTTGTAGCTTTTCATGGAGGAAAGAAACATGACCCTCAGAAAATAAACATTACAGTATTGCTAAATTCATAATGTTGTGAGTTTATGAATTTTTTCTCTTTTTGTGCTGCTTGATGTCCATCTTTATGGATATTACCATTACTGCACATAGCGTTCCTTAGGTTTTCAAAAGGAAAACCTAATTCAGAGTTCAATTACAACAGATATAGCAGGAGTGCTCTGCGTAAATGAGTGTTATGATGTAGCTGTTGATGCTTTTATGCCCTAGATAGACTAGATGGTAGTGAGTGACTCTTCTTTTTCTAATTTATCTTCACATTTCTGTTCCCAGTTAACATTCAAAAGGGGTTATATGTATATTGGAGGCTTCTGTGACAGCCGTGAAGAAGAAACCCTTCTCTGGTTTTCAGAGAGGCATAGCATCCCAGATAGACAACCCTGAAGCATCCCAGTGGTATATTTTGTGAATGTTTGCTACATCTCCCTGAGAGTAGTGAGGAATCAAATGGCTTTCTTAGCTTGTCCCAACTTGGTTCTTCAGTTTCTAAGTTGAAATGCATAATTCCTTCATAGGAAGGGAATGCTGATATTTGAGCAGGATCTTTGTATCTTACACATATGCTGCACAGGAGAATTTCCTTTATCTCTGGATATCATCATTGCCAAAGAAAGGCAGAGGCTGGATTTACACTATTGTCTGCACTCCATTCCAGTAGTAATTTTGTATTACCATTATAAATCTTAATCTTAAATGTGTAGGCCATATCTGCACATTTTATACAGGTAGCAATCTTTTAAAAGCCTGGCTTTTGCTGAAATAAAGTTAATTGGATTAACTTGATCATGCATCCATAAAGAGGAAGAATAACATATTTGTTCTCATATCTGTTTTGATCACAGGCAATGCATTCTTGCAGTGAAATTTATGTATGATATCCAGCTGTGAGGAGGCTTCAAGGTAACCGTCCCTAGGTACATGGCCTCAGTTTCTTACTGAGAGATAAAATTTTGCATAAGTTATTGAAGGAAGAAGTAGCTTGTAGTACATAACTTTACCTTGTTATGAGACCACTGTGTAGGACTAAGACCTGCTTATGTAGGAACCGCTCTTGAGTATAGTAATAAGTAAATGTTATATAATAAAAAACCTCATAATATTTACTATATTCAGTATTTCATATTAAATGGAAATCACTTACCAATTGAAAAGAATCAACATGGAAATAAAATCACAGTTCAGTGAAATTCCTCAGTTTTCCACACTTACAGTGTTTACTGTAAACAAGATCAAGGTTAAAGAATACAAGTGGAATAAGCTGGTTTAGAGCCTGAACTTGAATGATATACTTAATCCCATGAATTAGTTGACCATAGATTTTGTTGTATTATTCATATTGAGACAGCTGAAGAGCGGGAATCAAAATGAGATAAGCACATTCCAGGCATTCAAAAATGAAGTGGTTTTGAGTCACATTTCAGACTGATACAACAGAAGCACTTAAATAAACAATTGGAATGATATATACAATAAGCCTTAAAGAACAGTATTAATTGAATTGATAATCCCTCTGCCCTTCTCCTTTTTAATTTTTAAGTTAAAATAATAATTTTTATTAGTTGTACTTTTTTCATTTTTAATTCTGTTGCCACAGGCAACAGCTGTTTTTAATACTGAAAAGATATAAGATAGCCTTACTCGAGATGCCATCTACTTTTGTTAGTTTAAGACATATAGCTGCACTTGCTCAAAAAGATTCTTGCAATGCATTTTTGAGTGATGTTTTTCCATGTACAAATTTTGAGTACCTTATTATTAATTATTCATTATGCTTTAAAATATGACTTCCTAAAAGTCTTTTTTTTCCTAATGTCACTAAAGACAAATATTTAGATTTACCTTTCCTTGAAGTAATTTTAAAATGTACCTCAAATTCAGCAAAGTAGTGTAAATAATAGGTAAAGCCGTACAAGAAAAAGTCATACATTCTTTTTACTGTATATCTTACATAATGCTGGATTCCATTAAAGAGGACTATGTTGGAAAAAAAAGTATCACATTTGCTAAAATGAAGCATTTCTATATTTGATAAGTAACAATTTATATAGGGTAGGGCAACATGGTTGACAGTTTGTGCACTAAATGGAGAATGTTTTGCTGCTGTTCACAGTAAGTAGGGTTATTATTTTGTGTCTGAATAACTGACGATACATATTGTGTAAAAAATGACATTTTCAAAAATGCTCTGTAAAATTGTTCATGTATGTTGTATGAGCTTAGTTTACATGACTGAAAATGTGTGTGAACATAGGCAGAGCACTAATGAACATAGGAGCCTGGCTATGTGCTTTAATAACTTTAGGCAATGTGTTTCTGACAACTTAACAACAATATTATTAACAACAATAAACCTGGAAACTTTGGAAGATTTTGGGTAAGAACAGCACAAATTCCTTTGATACATATTTATTCTATGGGACACAGGAACAGTGAGGAAACTAGATTTATCTGAGCTGGTTGGTTGGTTGCCAGCAACATCAGTGGGAACAGTATATTTACTGAACCTGCATTCATTTTGTAGGAAATAATATTGCAGTACTATAGCAGTGCAAAGTAAGTTTAGGATTTCCCACTATTAAAACTGGCCTGGCAAGATCAGCTTCACTACTTTTATTGTTCTGAAGAGCCAGGGGTTCTCTAGGAGGAGCTTCCAAAGATGCTAAAGACCTGGGAAAGAAGGTGGGGAGAAGAGTGGGAGGGATGAGAACTAGGTATATGCTAATCCTCTGTCAGCCCTCAACAGGGTTTAGACCCTAAAATATGCAGTCATGAACACCATGCTCTATCCATCTCCTCTGAAGCAACTGATTTCACCCAGACAGTGTCATCTTTCTTGCTGCAGAGAAGAAATAAATTCAGAAGTTAACAGACAGTTGTCATCTAAGGTTTAAGTGAAACCAATGGGCAGACAGACACTGATGTCATCAGGCACCTTTCTATGGATTTTACAGACTCTTATCGTTGTTTTACCAAAAATATTTTCCTTTCACCTTGTCAAAACTACCATACAAAGGTCACAAATATTAGTGCACACATAACAATAATGGAATTTTCTTATATATATATAGGTACAAGAGTGGAGATACGATGGAAACATTCAAACTTGTGACAGATATTCTGTGCATGTATACATGGTTCTTGTACTGTTGATAGGGAGTCTTCCTGTGTGATTAAAATTAGCAGAGTTAACTTCTTATTTGCTTGCTTTTGCGTGAAGAAATGACTTCCCAATTATTTTTTCCATATAGCAAAAACCATAGCAGAATACCAATCAACTAACCATCTTTTTCTTTAGTCTGTCATTTTCATGTCAACTTCGAAATGCTACTTCTTACATGTATTATCTTCAGCTCATAAAAGAGAAAAAAATGTTAATTTTGTTACCAAGTAAAGAGTATTTCCAATTAATGTATGACATCAGTTCAAAAGGTCAGTATTCTTTGCCCACAGTGACAGCAAACTATAATAAGGTCTTTTTGCTGTTGGCGGTGGTGTAAGTAGCATAACAGACTTGAGTTTTTTTGTGCCTCACTTTGGCAAGATATAATGGAAGAAACTAATTTGTGAGCATGTTTTAATTCAGCGTTTTAATTCATCATTGACTGAAAAATTATTTTTTTTTTTTGCACAAAAAGTAGGTTTGGTTACTTTCTTAAAATTCATTAAGTGATAGATTTTCCTAGTGTACTAATGTACATAGGAAAAAAATTCCTAACTTATTAATGCATGTAAAATTAAGAAGTCTGATTTTTGACTGCGTCAAAGAATTAGGAGAAACTCGTTTTTGAGAACATTCAGTATTAATGGTAATCCAAAGAGCTGCTGATCTTCTGTGAAAAAAATACTCTTTTCTGGAGGTTGAGTGGTAATTTGTTTTGTTCCAGGTTCTCCTTAGTATTGCTTTCACAGTAGCTATTGAAGTGTTCTAATTCACAGATAAATGGATACATTTGATAATTCCTCATATATTTTCTGTTTTACGTAAAAATATAAAAGAGGTTACAGTATATCAATAGATAAGGACTTTACGCCTCCCAATAGATAAGTTTAACCTGTCTCTGTCATATAAATAGTGTCTGTCTATTATGGAGGAGCTATCGTTTCAAGGACTCAATTTTTACTACACCATGAAGTTAAGATAATTTCTTTTAATTGGAAAGATTAGAGTGACTTTCCTAACTTGAAGTTGCCGTCCGTAGAAAGAAACACCTGTAGACTTCTGAGCAGATTAAAAAAAAAAATTACTTCAGTTTCTGCTTCTTTGCAAGAAGTTAAATTGCAGGGAGAGGTGAGGCACTCAGCACCAAGTAGAATTTTCCTCAGTGCAGAACATAATGTATTACACAAATAATCTGTATGCATGCAGTATTACTTATGGGAAACAGCTGCTTAAATTTATGAGCTAATTAATCATTCGAGCACACACAATGAAAAAAACACCAGTCTACAACATCTATATTCCATAGGTAGTAAAATACAGATTCAGTAATAAAGAATTCTTTAAAAGCATACATTAAGCATGCATGTCATTTTATTGATGTAGATAATGAAAAAAGTCAGTATGAAAAACTCATTTTACCTATTAGCTTCAGATTATTTTCTTTAAACTGCAGCAATTGATTCTAAGGTAGGAAGTGAAGGGAAAATATGACTTGCCTAAGACTGTTTGACACTGTATTAGCAACTAAAGAAAACAGATTGTAATTCAGGACTCATAATCTTGTGTTCTGGAAGTTGTAGTACTAATGATTGAAAACTGTGTGACAGAAAAAAAGTGCTTTCAGAAAGCATTCAGATGTAGTCAGTTAGAGAAAAATCTGCTGGGATTCAATATGCCTCTGGTATCCAGTTTTCAGGATTTGGGTTTTTTGTTTGTTTTTGTAGACTAGCAGTCACATTTTTCTACTTTGAAAGAAAAAACTTCTTTACTGCTTTGTGAAGATTCCATAACAGATAGTGTAACTAGTTACATGGGACATATAATGAAGCTGACTGTAGAAATAAGTGATGTAAAATGCAGAACTAAAACCACAACAAAGAGGAAACTTTTGTTTTATATATATGTAATTTATTTCAAAATGTAATTGGTTAAAATGGGAGCTAAAATATCAGGCCAAGTAAAAAGAATATATTTACTGTTCCTTTAAAGGATATGATTGGTTCTCACTAATCTTATGTTTGTATGAATCTAGACTAACTGATCCAAAGTCAATGAATACGTTCTTGTGAAAAAAGTAGTGGCAAATCAGATTATAACCTCAATGTAATTACCAGAGTAATACTAGGAGAACAGATCTAATTGAAATGACAGAATAGTTATTAGTCTTTGAGACTGCCCTACATAAAGTTCATGACTGCTATAAAGATGAATGTGTAAAATTATTTTTATAAATAAATTATATTGATAACAACATGACATTTGCTATTTTAAATTCTTTTCAAGATAATTTGTCTCTTAAAGTTTAATCATAGTTGTTGCAGAGATCTTTAGATTATTTATACATCAAATTTCTGACATTTCTGTACTTGCCAAGCCAAAAAATTAACTTTACAATTGTGCTTTATTTGCAGCATCTGGCGAGGACCAAATATAAACTGCACAGACAGTTCAGGTTATACTGCTTTACATCATGCAGCTTTAAATGGACACAAGTAAGTGCCTCACATTTAGTTTTTATGTAGAATGGTATTTAACTGCATAATTTAAAAACATGTAGCATAGCACTGAGATTTTCACAGGAAGTTGACAAACCCCAATTTACTGAAATAATCTTATTTCCAGTGGGATATATTAATATAAGAATTTTTGACACTGACATTGACACCAGCATGTAGTAATGACAAACAGGAAATGCAGATTAGAATCTATTGATTCTATACTGGTTCTTCCAAATTCTTCCTTGATTTTGAGTAAACTTATTTTTGTTACTGCTAGTTGTTACTGCTAGTGGTGGCTCTGATGCTTTTTAGCTGGTGGGAAATTGCAACAGAAAATTTCGTAATACACTTGTGTATGTACTTACACATGTATAGTGCAGTGAATGTTTAAGGAAGCAATATCATGAAACAAAACAGTATAGATTAATCAACATCAAATTAAAAGTAACAGTATAAGAATATTCAGTAGTTATACACTTGAAAGAAGGAAAAGTGGCAATTACCTTGTATGGGACCTCATAGCTTTTCCCTCCCTGCTGGCCATTCAAGCTACCACACGTGTATTATATCTCAACCAGCCTGGGGAAAGCCTGCAAAATCTACACCAAGGGGTACTGCCCAGGCATACCAGTGCAGGTGAACTCTAAGGCATTGACATGTCAGTAAATTATGTGGAAACTCGCTACATATTTTGTTATTATACCTTATAATTTGTTCTGTGTTACCTCTGTTATTACATGTTGCTACTTGCTACATGTTACCTCCATTGTATTATGCTGCCAACTGCATGTTGTAATTAAGGCAGAAGAAGAATAAAAATTCTAATGAGGTCTATCAAGTTCTAGTGGGATGGACCCCACTGTAACCAAGATAAAAGCTGCTCCACTTACTGCAGTCCTGATACTCTGTTTGTAAACTGCCCATGTTAACACTGATTGGGTTTTCAGTAAAGAAAATTTTAATGTAAGGCTTTGGGTTGTTTCTCTGTGGGAGATAAGGAACTGATCAAAACCCAACTGAAATTAAGCATGATTTGCACTAACATTAATGTGTTTTTGGACTGTCCAAAAGATAGCATATGAATCCATAATAATGATATGTTTTGTTTGCTGATTTCACGATTTTTGCATTCTTTCTTGGAAAAATTAAAAATTTAGTTGCATTCTAGAAACCTGCATATTTTCTTTAGACCAGATTAATCTTTTGATTCTTTTTCTGAATAAATAAATGAAGTTAAGATACTGTTAAAATAGATATTGTGCATTTTCCAAAATTTCAGTTCTGTAGGAAGATGCAGAATAATCCATTGATATATTTTACCTCCATGGAATTGAGTCTAAGTCCTTAATATGGTCTATTAAACTCAGCCTTTTTTAAAAAGGGAGAAAATCACATTTCTCTTGTTTATCGTTAATGGATTGTTTCTTGTGCCATTGCACATTTTTGATTGACGAAAGCCCAAGCCTTAGCTTGCGAAGATTGCTGCTTTTAATATGTTTAGCAGTGACTATAAACCAATAGTTACCCAGGAAAGTAAAAATATCGCTGTATAAACACAGAATCTATTAAAGATTTCAAGTGAATCATAGCAATATAAACTATAAAATCCCAAAACATACGAAAACCAAATAGTGTTTTCAGACACAGCGTTGGCCAAACTTCTGCTGAAGTCAGACCAGACAGAACTTCAAGATGTGGGCTTAGGTACAGCCGCAGATATGACTGCAGCTATTGGGAAGATCACAATGGCCATTGGCTGCTATGACCCCTCACCCTCAGAGTGGGATAAGTAACAGTTACTGACATCATATTTATAGCTTGTTATATTAAAGTAAACTGCAATACATCATGGGGCATTTCATGATAAATCATGATGGTTCTGGACCTGCTATCCATACAGATCCTGCTACAATAGTAGCACTGTCAGCAAGAGAATTGGACAGATACCTGGTGTTTGTAATTTCATTAGTCAACACAAATAACAAATAAATAGCTTTACACTGTCTTTCAGATTTGAAACTTGATATTCAAATTCAATATTGTGTACAATCTTGTGACACAAGAGCCTTCCCACTTAAGAGTTCTTGTCCTTTGAAAACTTTTGGAGTTCTGATTTTTCACACGTTAAATTAGGATGGACTTGCAAGATTTCAAAGTTTTTCAGGAAAAGTGAGAACATATGACTTAATGGCCAAAGCAGTAATTTCTGGCTGGAATACTTGTTGGACACCAGTGTTCAGGTGTTTGTTTGATCATTGTATGGGATGAATTCGCTCCTCCTTCCCTTATTCTGGGATAGTTCTCTTTTCTTTTGAAACTATTCTGCTTTATATAAGTAATTTAATCATATCTGGGGCAGGCACTTGAATCTCAACCTCCCTAAGTAATTTTAGTTAGCCCAGTAATGTTACTGGGCTAAGAGCTGTCAGTCTTCTCTCTGAAATTTATTTCCACAAAATGAAAAAGTTCTGACAAAGTGCTAAAAAAGACTTGTCCTAGAGAAGTGTAATGGGTCAGGACATTCTTGAAGGATGAAGGAGATCTAGGTTCTATTTTGTAGCTTCAATCTTGCAACAGACTCCTGCCAATAGTTGCTGTATATCATTATCGATAGATTGCAGTTGTGGAGGGGTTTTTTTTTTTTCTGTTTTTTCTCCCCAGTTAGTTCAATTTCTGTTTCATTTGATTTGTGTCCCTTTCAAACTACTCTGTATCTCGAGCCTTCATTAGACTATCTACTGCAAGACCAACTATTACTACATGAGAAGTCTCTCAAACCTAATTTGTACTAAAACGTTTTTCTTGGGAGTCACTTTTCTGGAACTTTCAGTGTAACAAGTCTTTCTGTAGTTGAGCCGCTTTTTCTTGTTTCTTTTCCTGTTGTTTGACCTGGTCAGGAGTAAGCAAAATCCAGCTTAAAGTCTCCCCCAAAGCCTGGATGTGATGACTCCAGTATCTCCGTGAAATCTTCTGAATACAATTGAGAGTTTCTTTTGACCTAGATGTATTCACTCTTACTTGCCACATTTTTCTCTTGATAGACAATTAAATAGGGTCCCATCAAGGTTGGAAGAACAACTGCTTTGGGATTTACCTTCTGTCTTAATTTGTAGTCAAGGGCTTAGCTTTTAGTCATAGCATAGGCTGCACTGAGTTCCCTCCTTGCCCTGATTTTTTGAGCCAAAACAGTAAGAGCCAGTGTTTCCATATTCAGCAAAAATATGCATGGAAATGCCTACACTGGATCATAGATGCTATTAACCTGATAACTAATGAGGCCTGTGTCAAACTATGAGAAGACAAATGGAGAGATAAGACAAAATTTATTTACTTTCTGACAGACTTGATAATGTGATCATACTGCACAGCTGATTTTTATGTTCAACTTTTGAAGTTAAGTACAGGGATGCAATATGCCAGTTTATACTAATCTTTAATTTAATGTATGATAAGCCGCACTGAAAATACTGGGAGGAATATAATAAGAATTAAAATATTAAAAGTAATTTTTTTCCTCACTTCCCTTAGGAAGCTGGATGTGGGAAGTGAAAACAGAAGCAGTTATTCCAGAGAAGATAGTATATATCTACCTAGGTCTTTATTAAATTGTTTATTCTATCTTTGAGATAATGCCTTAAAGACGAAAAACTTGCTTAAGCCTTACTGCAAGAACCATATCCATAAAGCTACCCTCTTGTCTTCCTGCCTCCAGAACTCAGCAGTGATGGGGAGAGGAGTACTTCTCTGCCTTTAATGCCAGGAAAGTTTGGCTTGAGAGACATGCATGTGGCCTGGACTGGCAAATTCTAATAATGATTTCATGGCCAGGTGATCCTGTTGAAATAAACAGATACAGAGAACCAATGATAACAGTGTTGATGGGTATTCATAGAAGTAAGAAACATTACAATTAATAACATTTTGGCTATGTTTCACTATCTATTTCATTCTTAGAAATGACTGATCTTCATTTTTGTAGCTGTTTCTCTTGAAATACAGGGGGTTTTCAGAGTAAAAACTTTGGTAATATATATATGCTCATGTAAAAACTTGTAATAATCTTCCTGTCAATTTTTAGATTTACTTCCTGTTTTCCAGGGATATAGTTCTCAAATTACTTCAGTATGAAGCATCAACTAATGTGGCAGATAATAAAGGTTATTTTCCTATTCACTTGGCTGCTTGGAGAGGAGATGTAGACATTGTGAAGATTCTCATCCATCATGGGCCATCACACTCCAGAGTGAATGAACAGGTGAAGTGCTAAAAATATTTGTGTACATTATCAGAAAAAAGCAGCACATATTCTTTAGATCTGGCAAATTTATAGTCAAGTTATAAAAAAAAAAATATCCTATTTTCCATTGTTTCAGGAACTTCTTCTCCAAGACTAATAAAATCTTCTAATATGAGCATACAAGGTATCTTTCTTCTGGATGGGACTTACCTAAAGGATATTAGTTTTTAAAAGTATGAAGAAACCTTCTGCTTGTTTCTGAAAAATCATACAAAGACATACTGTAACTATGCATCTTATATATATATATGCTAATGTAAATTTGCATTAGCTGTGTCTTATTTACTTCATTAGATATTAAATTGAGATAAAATTAATATTCTTGCTATATTGTGAGTATACTGGAAATGAATTGATATGCAGAGAAAAATGACAAACCAGATGGACTGCATGTACAGCTGAAAGGACACATAAATGCCAGGAAAAAATGATGATAGTATTACAACAGATAAAGGCAGGATAAATGTGTTGCATTCTGTTGTCAAGCATGGCACACCTGTTTTCATTCTGTGTATTCTTATATGGTCCATGCATAGGATTAATATTTAAAAATATAAAGAAATAAGGCAATTAAAATATGACACTGTCTATAGTCAGCTGAACTGCCTGAGGAATGGAAGTAAGCAGTGAAAGATGAGTAACGACTGTAAGTTGCTGAATTTGGCAGGGTAATCGGGAAATTATTGGAATGTAAAGGTGGGAGTCAGCTCTAGATCCAGGTCTAAATTTTAGTGTCCACATTGTCTGCATGTAGACTGCCTGCCATGCACTGTTTTATTCCACAGAAGAAAAAAATATTCTAGTCAGTGTAATCGCAGGAGCCAACAAGTTTTATTCAGGTGACCAAAAGTAAGGCGTGTGGAGTGGTTGATAGACTTCAAGTAAGGTGTCCTACTGCACCTCAAATGGCAAAGTACAATCTAACAAATGCATTGCACTCTTAGTGTGTGTGTTAGTGTGGGTAAACTGAGAAAATGAGAAATGTTTGACCTGAATTGCAAATGCTTAACCAGTGTGAGCTGCCCTTCTTTCAATAATCTGTTTGATATCTGAGGTTATTGTACACTTAGCCATTGGAATTGATACAATAACAATTGATATGTATGATATGACTATCAAGTATTAGGACAGGAAGTATAGGAAAATAAAGTAATAAAATTGACAGTCTTCTGGGAAACCCTGTAACACTCTGACTCATCCAAGGAAAATAGAAAAAACAACATGTGTCATTGTGTGGTTTGAGTTGCAGATTAGGAGTTCCCCTGAGTTTCTCGTTCTCATCAGGTGTTGCATGTAGGGTGAAAACAGTTGAATTGTAGGATTTTTTTTTTTTTTTTTTTTGTCAAGGAGAAGGGATTTTCTCAGTTTTATTTCTGCAGCAGAATAAAAAGGCAACTTTCTGATCCCATGTTATCCATTTGCTTGAAGAGATTCTTTTTACTCTGCTGGCAGAAAACTGGAAGCTGTGTAGGAACTTGAGAGACAGGGATAGTGAAAAAGATTTCAGTAAGATCAGAAAGAGAAATGTAAATTCAAACCTACTTCTCCCGAATCCCAAATATGTATCCAGACTTATAGAATATTCTCAAGACTTCATTAGGTGTGCTGTTCAGTCTCTCTGGTTTGATCACTGGAGCAAAAAGCAGGGATACATCTGATTCTATACCCTGCTGACTCAAAAAAGGTCTTGTTGTCAGATCTCCTGCAGTTTATGCGTTTAATCCAAAAACTTCATAATGGAAAATGTCTGAGCATTCCTCACAAGAAATGTTGGACCTTAAGTCATCTTGATCATTTTAAACTTCTCATGAGTCTAGATTTCTGAAGCTTTTGCTTTATTTGCAGGTAGGCTCTCAAAGTGAGGGGGTTATAAGAAATCCTGGGATTTTTCTTCCTTGTTTTTTTCTTCTGAGAGTTGGAGAGAAGAATAGCCATTTTCCTTTTTAACATACTAAATAATATACTCAAGTCAGATGACTTTATTTTTTTTCCTGGTTTTTGTTTGTTTGTTTTCCTTTGGAATATTTGTGCTTTCAGTTTAAGGAAATAATTTTGTTAATTATTTAAAAATTACTGCAACTAATTTGTGGTACATCTTTGCTTTTCTTTTATTGATATTCTATGTAAAAGAAATGCTTCTAAAAACTTCAGTGAAAGTAATGAGCAACACAAAGAAATAAATGAGAAGCTCATGATGCATAAATGTGTATTACATGAATTAATGGATTTACTATGGTATACTGTAAATTAATTAACTACATTCTATCCATTTAAAATGCAGCTAACTAGCATCATAGGACCATATCCAGCCATATCCAGCATCTAAAGCTCTGAATGCCCCCTACTGTTCCTATTACATAAAATAGAAAAAAACCCCAAACAGTAAAGAGGCGAACAGTTAAATGATGATTATTTTATGTGGGTCATGGAATGTACACTAGCAACTCTACGCACAGGAAATGGTTACGGCATAACAATTATGTAAGAATAATTCTGTCACTGTTTAATACGGGACTCAGCTTACATGCATGGTGTATGTTTTAAACTACAAAATATGGTGAAATTATAAAACGTGCTTAAGTTTTGTTGATGAAGACTTGAAAATACATAAATTATAGATTGAACGAAGATTTATTAGATAGTATGAGTTCAGGATTTGTCAATAATAACAAATATAATAAAAGGGTGTGCTGTTAACAGTCAAACTACTTGCATGTTTGTTTATATAAAAATATCTGGGTAGCAAAAACATTTATTATGGCAACTCACATCATAAAATTACATAATCGATAAGAAAACCTAATCTACAGAAAGAAACCCCAAAAAACTGACAGCCACATGCAGGTCAATATGTAGCGTTTGGTACTAGTGCAGGAAATGACAGGCAAAAAGTGTGAATGACATCAGGGATAAACATCAAGTTCAAAGTATATATTTTAATATATATGAAGAATATGAATAGTGAAAAGTGTACAGGAAAAATGTGAACACTTCTGAAATTTCTTGGTGATGTTCTCTGTTTTATGATTCTGCCTGGATTTTTATAGACATAGCACATCTTTTTCCTTATATTTATGTATTTCGTGTACTGTAGAATTTGCCTGTGCATCAAATTGTAATTTTCATAAAAAACATGCACATTTCCTTAATGCCTTTTGACACTTCTGCATTGTGAAGGAAAAATGTTTAGGACACACTCATAATATGTAAGTACCTAACAGCTAATGTATTTACTGACTTCCCCAAATCATCAAAATGTAGCACAGAGATAATAAGTAGCCTGCAAACTCAATAATTTTCAAGTTCTGCATTTGATGTACTCTCCCCCTTAAATTAGAGACTATGTGGATGAATTTCAGAATTTCCCTTGAAAATCTTATTATACTTTTTTTAAAAGAAAAAATGTGCAGAAGCAATCTTTTTGATTTGAGTTGATTGTAGCAATAAATTCGAAGATAATGTTTATTCAAAGTAGTAACCAAATTACAGAATTACTTTTTTATTATGCTTCCATGTAAGTAAAGGTGAATTTCAATGCAAAGTCAGTAGATTTGATTTTGATTCACACTGGGTAATTTGCAGCAGATTTTTTCCCAATAACTTGTACAGAAATTGTCTTTTGAAAAAAATATTACTATCTATATCCAAGCATTCTCAAAGTTATGGGACAATGGCATCTTTCTGTTTCATCATATTGCTCTTATATGGTAAAAATATTCATTAGAACATGTTCATTGAATCGTAAAATCGTAGAATGGTTTGTGTCAGAAGACCTTAAAGATCATCCAGTTCCAACTCTCCAGCCACGGGCAGGGACACCTTCCACCAGACCAGGCTGCTAAGAGCCCCGTCCAACCTGGCCTTGAACACTGCCAGGATGGGGCATCCACAGCTTCTCTGGGCAACCTGTTCCAGAGTCTCACCACACGCATCATAAAAGAAGTCTTCCTAATGTCCTATCCTGATATCTAAATCTTCCCTCTTTCAGTTTAAAACCATTTCCCCTTGTCCTGTCACTACAGGCCCTGGTAGAAAGTCTCTCCATCTTTCTTAAAAGTCCCCTTTATACATTGAAAAGCTCCAGTAAGTTCTCGCCAGAGCTTTCTCTTCTTCAGGCTGAATAAGCCCAACTCTCAGTGTGTCTTCACAGGAGAGGTGTTCCAGCCCTCTGATCATCTTCATGGCCCTCCTCTGGACTCGCTCCAACAGGTCCATGTCTTTCTTGTGCTGGGGACCCTAGAGCTGAACACAACACTACAGGTGGGATCTCACAAGACTAGAGGGTGAGAATCACCTCCCTCAACCTGCTGGCCAGAATTCTTTTGATGAAGCCTCGCATATGGTTGGCTTTCTGGGCTGCAAGTTCATATTGCGGGCTCACGTATGATTTTCCATCCACCGGTGTCCCCAGGTCCTTGTCTGCAGGGATGCTTCTAATAATTTAATTAGAGTCTGTATTAGGAATTGCCCTGATCTGGCTGCAGTATTCTGTGCTTGGCCTTGTTGAACTTCATGAGATTCACATGGCCCCACTTCTCAAGCCTGTAACTACCTCTGGATGGCATCCCTTCCCTCTTGGGAGGCGTGGCATCATCCACAAACTTGTTGAGGGTGTGCTAAATCCCACTGTCTGTGTCACTGATGATCGTATAGGTCCCAATACAGACCCTAGGGTGACCCCGCTCATTATTGGAATGTTCATTAGGGATTAGAATACATAGCTTTAAACTGCACTGAGAAGAAAAAAATAGAATAGAGCAGGGTAGCATGCAGTAAAGAATTTCAGTACCTTAGTATCAATTTATTGTAGATTGAAGAAGAAACATAAAGAAACATTGTAGTGCTTAGAAGGGGAAGGAAATGTCCAACTATGTTATTTACCAGTATTTCTCTTCTTACAACTGAAATTTCTAGTTCAAGTAAAATAATTTAAGTTTTATTACATTTCTGTTGCAGATAATTGTAAACTACTTTTATCTCTTAAAATGTTTCTTCCAGTCCAGGAAATACACTGTTATAGCATCCTACATCTTAGGGGTCTCTGGGAATGCTGAACCAACTGTGTCTCTCTGGTAGGCATTCCCTCCTTTCCTAAATTTGAAGATGGCAGACTCTGTCAAAACCTACTTAAAAACTCTATCCTCTCTCCTCAGTAAAACCTCTTGCTTCCAAGGTGAATTATTTTATGTAAGTAGTATTAAATTGTCAAAGCGGATAAATTTAGAGAGCATTTAAATAAGTTTTAATTCTCTCTTTGAAAGTTAAAAATCATTCTGTCTTTTATACCTGAGTTGGGTTGATTAATTTACATTTTAAAGAAGGAAGGATGTTTTATTAACTTTTAATTCGGTAGTACCTCTCAGCTCTGATAACACAATATATCCAGTCCTGCTTCTGACTTGCATATGTGTGGGTAATTTAAATATCATATTTGTCCAGGTTGGATTCTTCTATTGTATTTCAGTGATGCCTAGTTTTTTTTAATTTTGAATCAGTTTGATTTGTCATTAACTGAAATGCAGCTTTCATTTAGCAAATGCAAAGAAACAAGTTATGCAAGAATGTTCAACAATGTTCGTTTGCAAATAATAACATTTTGCTCAGATTTACAGATGCTTTTATGCACCATGCTCTTTTGAAATATACTTTTTTTTTTAATTTTCGTTGCATAAAAATTCATCTGGATAGCCTCTATTTAGAGGGAGAAAATTTTGGTTTGCTTCACAACAGCATTGATTCGAGTTGGTTGGTCTCCACGTGTCTATACCTGTGGGTGAAATTTTGGCCAGTCACCACATTTTAAGAAAAAAGCGGTAGTCGATTGAAATTTTATGTCTCTTTGAATATTTAATCAGAATACTTTTAAACTATGATATGAGACTGTTAGCACAAGATTCCAGATAGTTTATATGATACCCAGAAATGCTTAATAAAATTGAAACCTTAGCAGATATTGGATATATAGATCTATTTGACAATTGTGTAATAAATCTCTATTTTGCTATTTACCTCATAGAATGTGGATATAGTTATACATCTAATATTTTTGGGTAACTATTTCCATCAGATATGTAAATACAGTAACTGTAGGCACAGATTACCATAATTGGTCATTTTATGTGCAATTATCTGGTTTCCATACTTAATTGTGGGAATTGTACACAAAATTAGACTGCAATTGGCTGTTCATCTGTAGAGTTCTGTCCATGAGCTATTGAAAACCTAAAAATAAATTGGCTCAGAAAGCCAACCGTATCCTGGGCTGCATCAAAAGGAGCGTGACCAGCAGGTCAAAGGAGGTGATCCTGCCTCTCTACTC
>JANEMJ010009499.1:4129-34757 GCA_024361745.1 Cacatua alba | reverse complement strand
TGCCCCATCCCTGGCAGTGTTCAAGGCCAGGTTGGACAGGGCTTGGATTAACCTGGTCTAGTGGAAAGTGTCCCTGCCCGTGGCAGGGGGATGGAACTGGATGAGCTTTAATGTCCCTTCCAACACAAACCATTCTGTGATTCTATGAATGGCTTTGCTGAGAAAAGCAGAAAAAACCTGGGCCTTCTTGGGTCTTGTTATCTTAAAGGTTGCATGGATTTCTAATATGTCTCTTGACAGGGCATTCATCCAGAACTATCAAAAAGTTTACAACACAAGTGGCTGGAGTCAGCCACTCATTTGCAAACAGCTTTCTGAATCAGAAAATCAGTATCAAGAAACCCAGATCCCACACATACAGACTTATATCCAGAGACATATGGTATCACAGCTGGGAGAACAGCACACAGCTGACGAAACTTTGCTGTGGAAAGTGATTTAAACAGGTAATTGAAAAACAGAGCTATGCACTTATTTTTGATGTTAAGAGGCTTTATATGTCAATGAGCAGTATGGATGGGATAGGTTAGTATGCGCATAAGTCTGAACAGACAGAAGACTGGCAAGAGCAACAAGCAGCAACCAGCCATTCACATGGAAATGAGAGACATGGGCACCTAGGGACTCACGTGCTTGTATCGACTTGGTCTTGTCACTATTAATCGATGATTTTCTTCTATGCCAAAACTATTCCTAAGTGGTTTGTTGCCATATCACATATTAAAAAATAATAATAAAAGGCCAGTTATTCCTAAGTACTTACCATTTGAATGTTTTATTACACAGAATTTAGCCACACTTTTATCTGTTATAAATGGGCTGTTTGAATTGCATGTTAGTGTATTGCTGGCTTTCTGTCTAGAAAAAAAGAGGCCTTAATTTCCTCCATCAAGGGTACTGTTCGAGACAGAAATCGGTTTTCCAGACTTTGGTAATGCATATCACACCTCCAAAATGCATTAATGGAGATAATTTGCTCAGGTTGTTACTTTGCATTCCTGTGGATAGATAGCAGTCTGCACAGGGTGATCTAAGGAACTACATTAACTGTGACCCCAATTATTTTAGAGGTAGCTACAAATACTTGCACATCCAAAAGCAACTCAATTTCCATCAAGAAACTACCTCACATGAATTAATGATTTTTTGGGTACCCCATTTTTATATTTAAAATATGAAGGAGCAAACTGTGATTTCTCCAAAATAAAATGTAAGGCATAATTTTGCAATATGATGAAAACAATTAGTACCTACACAACATAATACTTTGCTAATTTTTCACAACCAAGCTTTCTTTCATTAAGAAATACACACTTGTGCATGTTTTCCTCTCACTCGGGCTTATCTTAAATCTGGGAATCCAAGGATATATTTTTTTTTAACCTTCAAAAGATGCATGAAGAAAGAGTTTGAACAGCAGAGAAGAGGTGTGTACATATCCAAGTGCCTCTGTCCAGCCTGCATGCACTGGCTTTCTTACAGCAGCAAAACTAGGAAACTGACATGAAGAATATGCATAACATTTGCTTACTTCTGAAAGACGAGCAGAGGGGGGGCATCAGTCAGAACACAGAAGTATTAAGAGAATCTTCTTTACAGAAGAGTATTTTGTAACTGGTATCCAGAGCCAACAGACATCTTCAGTAGCGTGACAGATGCAGGACTTCACAACTATGGACACTGCGAAAAATTAAACTGACATCTGCTATATGCTTCAGGGTTCCAAAAGAATGGTTGAACCCATCCTATTAATGCTGAGTTTGTCTGAGTCCAGGTCAAGTAAATCAGGTAAGCAGGCCTGACAGACTTCCTTCCCCACAAATCCTCGAGGACATTTTAAAGTGCTTTTTTGTGCAAGAAATCCCATCAAAACTAGAAAATGAGGAGGTTGAAAAAGATGGCCTTCCTCTGGAGTCACTGAGGCATATGCAGAGACACAAAGCTAATCTATACTGCAATTACTGCTATAAATAAGCTAGCTCCTGTAACAGCAATGGCCAAACCATACCACCACGGAAGTCAGGTGCCTTCAGCAGTAAGCCCCCCATCTGTCTTTTTCTCTTACATAAATAAGCAAGTGCTTACACCACGCTGAGCTCTG
This sequence comes from Cacatua alba, assembly GCA_024361745.1. Classification (NCBI taxonomy): domain Eukaryota; kingdom Metazoa; phylum Chordata; class Aves; order Psittaciformes; family Cacatuidae; genus Cacatua; species Cacatua alba. The sequence goes on along the minus strand of JANEMJ010009499.1, from coordinate 32,656 downwards.
TGCTGACACAGGTAAGTTGCTGCTCGTACCGCAGCCTGACTACTTGCAGGGCAGCTCATCTGCTGGTATGCTAAAACTGAAGTAGCAACCTCATGTAGCACGAAAGCAGGGCAAATGTGTGTATCAATCCAAACCCCACGCAGCTCACGGCTAATGCCTTGCCAGATTGGGTGTAAACAGGTTTCTTGCTGTTTTATTATGACTCCTCTGTAGTACTTTTGTCCGAAAGTTAAGAGATGCAGAGCTGAAGGTGAGATGGCAGGATCAAAAGAAAACAGCATGTGTTTCTTCATACAATACATAGATACACTGCAGATACTGTGGTGCAGAATGCTGTGGGGGTACAAAAAGTGACTACACAAATTGCCAGAAGTATACTTAATTCTCAAACTGTTACCTGTAATCCCCGAAGCATGATGAAGTATGAAGGCCACTTACTCAGGAGAAGTAAACAGGCAGACAGACAACAAGATACTAGAAAAATATCAGAAGATACATCAATTCTGGAATGTCAATACACAAACCACAATCCAATCTAATGGTTTTATGGTTTTATTCCTGGGGGTCATACCCTTCACAAAGGAACACAAAAGCTCAAGTAGCTGGCAGACTCCAAAGCCATGTGAGACCATGGTGCCACGCTATACTGATGCATTCAAGGCCAAGGGGGGCAAAAAGAACTGGGGTTTTACGGGGTCACTCCATGATGAAACAGAAAATAAAAACTGTGATACCTGGATAATGTTTAAATATTGCTATCTTTATGTGGTTTGGTGTGGGGAAAAAAAAGCCCTGAAGGAGAATCAAGGCTACAGCTCCTGTCTTTATATAGTATGACTTTTACTTCCCTTAGGATGATGCATGCTTTCTCCGCCTTCTGTATTTCCATGAATATGCAAAACTCACAGTGTTTGACATGCTGCTTATTTAAAGAAAAATATATTTTTAGCAACTTGAGCCATTTGGCCTCATCTCCGATTTATCTGGAACTTTCTCACTAGGGTAAGTGCCATGCACCAGATGGCACGATCAGGACCTTCATATTTCATTCATATGGTTTAAGTAAAGTCTATTGCGTGCAATCCAGGTTATGAAATACTTGACACCTTTAAATCTGTTGACAAGAGTGGCAATGGTGGCTATGCGCACAGAGTGTAAACCACAGGGATTGGTTTATTTTTCTTTTATCAGACTTTCTTCTCAGTCACATGAAACTTTGTAAAATGGTTATTTTGAATGTAGCAGTAATGAGCCATGACAGAGCTCGTATATTAGACTCATCCCTGAGGAGAAAGAAGTAATTGTCCTCTGGAATCTTACTAAAAAGGACTGAAAGCACATTTAAAATCTTATCAAAACTCACTTACCTAATTTACTGATGGCAAACATGAGCTTCCTTTTAAAACACTCTTATAAGATGCATTTTTTGCTCTGCTAATGTTTCAAACTGAGTGAAAACTGACTGAACACATTTAACACCTAGTGTGATTTACACTGATAGATTGCCTCTGAGAAGGACATATACTAGATCATTCTTAACTGTGAACGTACCAACCTCCACATCATTTCCAGTAAGCTCACAGGACAGAAGCATTTGCCTTTTGTCCATTCAATTTTTTACATAGGCTAGAAGCGTTCTACTCATCCATCCATCCCCAAACCCCCTCTTTGTCAGCACCCAGCTGTACAGTGATACTTCTCCGTAACACCCTCTTGACCTTCAGAAAGTTGCTGATCAGAGAGTTCTGAGTCAGAGGTGCTGCTTGTTTTCTAATACCTCTCAGTGGGAATAAAAGAAAAAAATACAATTGCTTTTTGGTCACATTTTATCATCCCCAGCATCTCCTGACATGGAATGCCATAGCTTGACTACACAACATATGAATGATTGCCCCCTTTTCCAAGTTTCGAGGCACAAACCTGCAAATCTCATGGGATGTTTCCTCCTTCTTGTAGTGAAAGAAACCACAACCAATTCCCCTTCACTCTGACACTTTTGATTTTGACAAGATCTATCATAACAGTCACATTTTCCAGCCTAGTCCATTTTTGTTGTGCCTTGTATAGAAGGTGCCTCATGACTGATCATGTCACCTTCTGTTTTGAAGATGGAGGTAGTCTACAGCTTTATGCAATCCTGTTCTCAAATTTGTTGTCTATGCCTTTCCTGATGAATCATGTCAACTACTTTTTTAACCACTGTAGAGTTCTGATTTGACATTTTCTACTGTAACCCCAAGAACTCACTCCTAAATGGCAGGTCAGCTTAGAGCCCATTAATTTATTTGTAAAGTTCAGATTGCTTTTTTGTGCATCCTTCAACTTCCCTCTCCATTAAATCTTATCTACGTTTATTATTTCACCAATCTTTTAAGATCCTTCTGAAATACTCCATTGTTAGTTGTTGATTAACTTCACAAGAATAAAAAACCTTAAAGATCATCTAAAGAACTCAGACTATCACTAACATGTTCTGTAAAAAGATCACTTTATCCCCGTCACTGGGAAAGTCAGATGCAGATACACAAAGTGGCATGATGAAGACTTTACAGCATAGACAGCAAATAAGAAGTATTTGTTCATTCACAGTCAACAAAGCCTTCAGCCAGGCCACCTCGTCTTCAATGTATCAGCCTCCTAGCACCTACAGAGTTGAGAATACTTTGGTGTTCTTGGATCATACTTAGCTGCCCGCATGTGAGCACAGTGGGAATTAATGGGCATCCTGGCTAACTCACCAGTATCATTAGTTACCTTGAACAAGTAAGAAATCGTGTTAGCATTCTGTTCCTGCATTTTTTAATGTAACACTTAAAACCCTATGTTGAATGGTGGGGGTAAGGAGAGAGGGAGCAGAATATAGAGAACAGAGAGGATATTGTCCTGTTTGTCTTATCTGCCACTTGGGATCCACAGAGATGAACAGTGCCAGCTGTGGGTCTTTCCTTTGCTACTCTATTCAGAGCTAAACTGGGTATATTCACACAGAAAACATCCACAGCCAGCATATGCTGTGCTAAATGTTTGGAGCACTTTGATCCCTAGATGTATATCCTGTCACTCCCAGGTACGAGCAACATCATTTAACACCTTGTGATGTTAGATAAGGTGATACGCATGGCAATAAAGGTGAAAGACTAAAATGAAACCAAGACAGTACAACTCACCAAACTTTACACAGTGCTGCATCTGATGTCATGAAAAGTAAGTACATTAACAAAAAGATTTCCCTCTTCAAAGGTTTACAGAATGGAAGTGCACTTTACACATAGGTTCATCTTCCTTTCCGTTCCTAAAAATGATACGTCTCTAAAGAAATCTACTGTCTCAGAATAAAACTCACAGAGACAGTTGAATTACATCTCATCCTCCCTACTAAAATGCTGGAAAACCCCTATACTAACCATCCCTATCCACTGAAGATGAATTTTGTCAAGGGGAGATTCCTCAGCCTTGGAATGAAACTGAGAGTTGCAGCTCTTAATGAAAGGTTTTAAGGAAACCAAGCTACTTAAATATGGTTTGGGGTTTACTGCAAATACTTCACATGGCTGAATATGCCAAAGATGCTTTATAGTTTAAGCCTGTAAAAGCATCACTACTAAAGGACGGACAAAGCAACAAAGCAACTAAATTAGACCTGTTAGTTTCCTTTTTCTGTGTGCTCTGATTTCATACGCTACTTGCTCTTTAAAGTACTAGGTTTTAAAGTATGACTCTCTTCAGCCTATGTTCATAGCAAGGAAAAATGAACAACTGGTTATAATTGTAAAATATGTAACGTTGGGCACTTTTTTAGCAGTGGTTATACTTTGTCTTTTTAAAAATCAGTGTATTTCTATCATGTCTGTGAGACATTTGATTAGAGGCAGGTGGGAATGTTTCTTCTTTTACCAACTGTACTCCTAATTTTAGTTCATTTGCTTAATGACTGTGATGGTACATCAACACCCCAATCCTCTCTCCTGGACCTCTCTGCTTCCCCAGCAATTCCTGTTAAGCCACAGCCTTTGCAGAGGTGCAAGCAGTTGGACGGCTGGGCTGTACCAGGAACTCAGGTTGCCTGGCAAAGGTGGGGAGAGGCACACAGAGATCAGGAAGGCTGGACAGTCCCTGATCATACCAGGAGTTCTTTTGGGATAATCGTTCATCCCCTGGCAACCTGGAACGTGACTACTGTGCAACTGGTGAAAGTGACACACAATGGAGGCCAGGATGGAAATTCATTGATGACTAAAGCAAATCATCTTACAACCCTATAAACAGTGGTCCCAAGAGAGAGACCCTGTGAGCTCTCCTGGACCACAGTGGGTTGCTATCAGTTATCTCTGAGAGGGACCCCTCTCAGAGCCTATAAACTCTCAAGTTTGCAAAATAGGGAGACCATTTATCTGGGCCATTACTTCTGCTCACTGACTCAACCCTTTGCCCGCTGAGGAACGCTGAGAAAGCTGACATGAGCATTGTGTTATACTTTCCACTGCACCTGAGGGAAATTTTTAACATGTTGTATGTGTATACATATACCTGTAACTATGGTAGCGTGCATGTGTCAGCTTAGATATTTAACTGTAAGTGCGCGTGTATTAGCTTCAATAATCAAGTGTTGTTACAAATCTTGTGATTCACTTTAAAACTGCAAACTGCTGCTAGATGACATTTGTAATCCTTTAGATGAACACCACTGACCAGGTCTGAGACTAAGTCTAGACTCAGTAACACCTAGACTCCTCTCTGAGAAGGAATTTAGAAAGCAAGGGGGTCCAATCTGAACCTCATGACTCATAAGGAGGGTCTCTCTTACCCTTTTCACCTTCAATCTCTCTACCTTAACTTCCCCTGTTCCATTGGACATAAACCACTGACCAGGTCTGAGACTAGAACTAGATTCAGCTGCACCAAGGCTCTGTGAGGAGTTTAGAAATCTAAGGGGTCTATTCTGAGCCTCCTGGCTCACTGCGAGAGCCTCCCTTATTACTTTATAACTCAGGTTTCTATACACATAATTTCAGTCTAATTCTGTATAAATCACTTTAACCCAATTCTGTATAAATCATTGCCAATTCTGACACAATTCCCTTTTGTATGTAGTGCCATCAAATTCTGTTGAATCCCACTTTTATAAATTTCTACTAAAATCACTTTTGCTAATACCTCTGCCAGTGATTCTTTGAGCAATCCTAACCACTCAGTTTCACAGCAGTGACCAAACCTGAGCAAAACAGATCTTTTGTCAATGTCCTATTGAGTACTGTATTGAAGAAAAAGAGTCAAAGTGCTTTCACAGAGAATGGTGGAGAGTTGTCATAACTACTGAAAACACAGTATCTTGTAAGAAAGTAGAAAGTGAACTCAGGGAAGGAGACTCTGTAAATATATTTCATTTATGAAAATACAAAGTAGTGAAGCTAAACTTCACGGATGCACAAACATCTATAGCTAATTTCTTAATTTAACACTATATTCTTGAATAAAACTAACACAGCTCGAATACTTGTCATGTCACCTTCCAGATGCTACCTGAACTTATTCCTGGTATGAAGGTACTGCATTCAGCAAAGACGAACATTCATTTGAGACCTTACCTTTAATAGTCTGAGGCAGACTCCAGATACTGTTCATGATTTTTCTTTAAATCTTTACATGAAGGAATGTCGACCTATATCAGCAGAATTTCTATTCATTTCATACATAAAATAACAGTTTCAGTATATACAAAAACATTGCTCACAAGCTGCCTTCCAGTATACATCGAAAACTGCTTATGGAGTGCTAAAAGATACAAAAGAGGTATCTTAAAAACTTGTGAACAGGATCTGTAGGGCAGATACACATGGGAGGGCAGTATATGCTCCTGAAATGCAACTGTACACACATTTGCATGGTCTAATTTAAAAGGATAGCCATAGCCTAAGAGCCATCTGATTCAGAAAAGCAAGGAAAAAGCAACAACAAAAAGCTGCTTCAGTTATGAGATCAAAGTAAGAGAACCTGAGAGCTTTCTGCCTTCTTTACACTTCTTACAACACATCCAAAGTTTGTAACAGTTCTTTCCCTTCACATTCAACTACTTAATACAATTTAAAGCAGATAAAAAGTATCACTAATAATTTCATTTACAGAGAAAGTAGAGTAGTAGTAGAGTATAGCAGTAGCCTTACCAGACTGTTTTCTTCCTGCATGAGTACTTATCACAAATATCCCAGGCTGGTGGTAGTTCAGAGTTCCTACTGCTGTGATCCATGTCCTGACTAATTCAATCATCTACTACTGCTTTACTTTAAAACATGGATACCTAGTAATATACTGAGCAAATGTTACTGAAATTCGGACTTCAGAGAAGCTAAACAAGCTCTTTGTGATCATCTCCGCACATCTGACCTCCTGCCATGGAGCTTTGACTGATGCAGTCCAACAGCAGGGCTCAGCAGGGCACTCTGTCCCTTCCATTACAGGTTGGAGTTCCCCTTCTGGTACTTTATCTGTTCCAAATTTGGGATGCTGAGAAGCTGATGAATAGAATGACCCTGAAACTACAATGACTGCGCTGGGTGACAGAGAAAGTGGACAGTCCAAAGCACAAACACACACACTGATGAAAAGCAACAACTCTTTTGCCCCATATCACTTGCCAAAAGGAAGAAGGCATGGAGTTTCCACATGATCCTTCCCTGAATTCATGGAAGTTTATGACAGGCAGGACACTGACAACCAAAAAATGTCACAGCTTTTTTGTGGAAGTATAGTTGAGACCCAAGAAACAATTCACAGGTTCCTGGTAGCAGGATGTATGTAACACTGGCTGTGAAAGCAGCTTTGAGATTATGGGCATTACTGGAAGATAAATGTTGCTGTCCTGATAAACATGACTCTTTTCAGAACAAGATCCAATTTCAAAGGCTTTTGATGCTACTGCTTGACATTTAGACTTTTCCCCACAAGAGACAAGTAGTTGAAATGATTTCTGTATGTCTTAGGTCTATTCAAAAGAAAGGCTAAGAAAATATTAGACCAATGTCCCAGCTGAGGTCTAACCAGGCGACAGACTTGCATTAACCCCTTCACAAAGCCTTTTAATAAATGGGACTAAAAGCTATCTTTTGCATGGCTAACCTTCGATAAGGCAGGAGAGCTATGACAAGCACCTTTACCGACAACACATTCTCAATGATTTCAAAATAAGTAGATACTCTGGAGCAGCCTGATAAGGACCTGAAGCCTGGTTTATGTTATTGTTAGTTACCCACAGGGAGAAACTTTTTCACACATGGTCACAGCTCAGGCAAGCTCATCGTTTCCTGGAGCTTCATATAGCATCTTTGCTTTTTCAAAGAAGGAAAATGCCTTGAATTTAAATGATCTAGTGTCAGAACACAAAGATGGCTTGACAAGAAACATGAACATAATCAAACACAATGTAAAGGAAGATTTAAATTAATCAAAACCAAATTAAGCAGGTTGTGCTAGTTTTGGCTGGCACAGAGTTAGTTTTCTTCACAGTAGTTAGTATAGGGCTGCATTTTGGATTTGTGCTGGAAACAGTGCTGGAAACAGTGAAAACATCCCATAACCCAGGGAGGTTTTTGCATTGCTGAGCAGTGCTTACACACAGTAAAGGTCTTTTCTGCTTCTCATCCTACCCCACCAGTGAGTAGGTGCACAAGGAGTTGGGAGGGTACAGCTGATCCCAACTGACCCAAGGGATATCCCAGACCACAGGACATTATGCTCAGCATGTAGAGCTGGGGAAGAAGAAGGAAGAGGGGGATGTTCAGGGTGATGGCGTTTTGTCTTCCCAAGTACCTTGTTACGTGTGATGGAGCCCTGCTCTATCACCTGGCTGGACACCTGCCTGACCATGGGAAGTGGTGAATGAATTCCTTACTTTGCTTTGCTTGTGTGAGTGGCTGTTGCTTTACCTTTAAACTACCTTTTATCTCAACCCGCAAGTTTTCTCGCTTTTACTTTTCTGATTCTCTCCCCCATCCTGTTGTAGGGAGTGAGCAAGTGGCTGCATGGTGTCTAGTTGCCAGCTGGGGTTAATCCATGACATACACTTTCTTTTATTAATCAAATATGTTTTCATTTTCTTGGGCTATCCTCTACAATATTTGGATGCAAGTTATGAGGCTAATGCTTTGCATCTCCTTTTGCAGCCCCAGCTTCTGAGAGGCATAGGAGACAGGAGAAAAGCAAACACTTCAGGACCACTGTTGTGAAAAAGGTTTTGTCATTTTAGGCAACCCACACTGGCATAAGCTCCTATCAAAAAACTGCAGAGCCCACTCAGCAAAGAGCAATGATTAATCTAGTATTTCAGAGCTCTGCACCTCCAAATTCCGAATAACAGTTAACACTGATACAGTTTGTGAACTCCTGGTTACTAGTAATTTCCTGCTTTGGATGACAATGTTATCCATTTCCAAGAGAATTAACTGCAAAAGGGAAAACAAAACAAAAAGAACAAACAAAAAAAAAAAAAAAAGAGGAGCTAATGCTCTCAACAGAACACAAAAAAGGGAAGAGAATGAAGCTCACAAAGAAATTAAGAATAGAAAGCAAAATACAAGCTTGAAAAGAGTACCACAAGGTGAGCACTTTAGTAGTTGCAGGACCCTTTCTTATTTTTAATGTGCTGGATGTGACACTGGAGTTTTTCTCCCTTACTTTGTTAAAAAGTTCAGCTCTCATCCATCTTCTCTGCACTATTTAATATAGTGAAATTAAACTTTATCATCATCAGCATTACCACCTTTTTTATTTAATCACCTATTTTCTTCAGGGCCAGAACTCCCTTTGATATGGTTTACTAGGACTACAGACTAGTTTTGCCCCATGCTGATTCAGCAAGAAATCAATAGTTTAATGCATTTGCAAGTCAATGGATCACTTCATTAGCTGCCTTCTAAAAATTAAATGACAGCCAATTCACTTTCCCAAGGCAATTTTTCACTTCCACCACAAATCCCAGCTCTTTGTTCCAGACGTATTTCCTGTCATGTAGCCATTGCTCATCTACTAGAGAAATAAATGTCAGGTCATGCAAGCACGGTTGTTCCTTGTGTGCCTATTTAAATAGCCCAAGCAGCCAGGTCTAGGGATTTCAATAGACCTGTACTTACATGTCTCAGGGCTATTACAGGAGGATGATGGATTTAGGAGCAGCTCTGCAGTAATTTAGAAAACCATTGTTATTTGTCTATTGAGAACTGTATGAACTGTAGAATTGTATAGGTTAATGCAAAAGAAAGCTGTCAGAGGAAAAGACAGGAAAAAATAAAATGGCCAAAGCTTCTTCTCACCAAATATTTGAGAGCTGTTAAGGAATACCAGAATTACTAGCTCTGATGATCTTGCCTTCTGTCCAGTCAACCTTTAAAGTAACTTTTGCACAGAACATGAAAAGCCCATGAACACAGACAAACAAACAAAAAAGCTACTGGTAGGATGAAATGGGATAGGTCTCTGAAAACAGAGGCAGTTCCCTTTACCCCGAGGTAAGGCCACATCTCTGTGGGGATATGAGTTTAGGTAAACAGAGCAGCACGAGCACTAGTAGAGATACATTCATGTACCTTGTTTGCTTTTTGGATTTGGTTTGGTTTTTTTCATGTCTTTTCTGCAGAATATTTCATCTCACTGAAAAAAACAAATAGTGTCATTTCATGACCCACTAGGCTTTCACTCTCAAGAAAAAGCTGCAGGAACCCAAATTCTATCAGATCTGCTACAGGGTACTGTAGCCAAGCTAAGAATTGGGAAGTCAAACTCTCCAACTCTCTCACCAGTAAAAATGAAAAGTATGAAGATGGATACCTAGAGGTATACACGCAGAAAGAGGATAATTGCACTGTTCAGCTCTCATTCTGACATTGATCTAGTAAGATCCTTAATGTGAAACTTTCAGCAGTTCATTAACAGATGATTTTTAGAATGAACAACATCTTACATTTATAATAATTTATTGCCTAAGTAATCCTATTCTAGGGAATATGAACTCCTAAAGCACAGAGGTGAAAATAACTGACATTCAATAGCAGCAACGTTCCAGATTAAGGCATAAGCACAGAGTTTAGTTCCTCCTTCTATGGCCCTCTTGTCAATCCAAAAATACCAACCTAATGTATTTTTTAGCCTCACTTCTGGGAAGTGTCATCCTTATATTTGATCTTTTGTTGGCATCTGCATTCCTTTTTGCCAGATCACTGTGTACTCCTGGGAAGAACATATGGCACAGAGAAATTGGCTATATTTTAAACTAAGGAAAACAAAGGAACTGGAAATAGTAAATCTAAATTTATTAAGATTACCCCTCAACAAAAGACTGCTTTTTGCAAGGAAAGCATTCTTCCCATGTCCAAACCCTCTAGCTCCCTTCTTATTCTAATTACTCATCTGCCTTAATGTTACAGGACTTCTGTGGCATGTGATGGTACAGCACATAAGTGATTTCTGGGGTAGTCAGAAGTGTCTAGAATTTACTAGGGAAAGAGCCGCAACTGTAGGTGTAATTCAGCCATTACGGAATGTAATAAGCCATTTCATGGTTCATCAGCATTGGTCCATTTCTTTCGAAGTACAATAAAAAATAGACACATGGAGAAACAACTCCATTAAGTTTCTAAGCAATACTGCATTTTCCAATACAGTTTTCCACAAGGTATATCAGGATAGTGAAGTTAGTAAAAACTCTGCTAGTGCCAAAGTGGTCTGGTGTAGTTAAATCTTTTGGGGATCTTTCCTAAGTGAAGCTATAGCACATTCTTCTCAGGAGAAGTGAAGAAAACCAGACTGGATTGAAACGTACTTCTGCATAAAGGCAGAGAGAGAAGGACATGGAGTAGAACTAAACACAAAATACATGTTAAAGGAAACAGTGGGGAGAAAAATGAAAACAACCACAAAAACAAGAGACGAGAGATGTTAATTTAGGGCATCTGGTGATAAGACTGTTTGCAATGGTTTGTTAAACTTCTTTATCTACCTCTTTCCTTTTTTTGTCTCACAGGCTGATTCTCTTGCAGCCTTCTGTTTGTCATGAAAAATGTACAGACTCTGAATTCTAGGCCATCATCAGCCTCAGTCCTTCCAACCCAGGCACTGCAGTGTAATTTACAAATTCAGTGAGGCAATGTGTGCATAGGGGATGCTTACCTGAAAGTGAAGCTTTTTCGCTTTCATCCAAAAAAAGAATTGTTCAGTAATATATTTCACATTTTAAACTTAATTTGTATTGACATTATGACATCTGCCTTGAAATTGCTGTCTTCATGATTATAAGTACAAACATCCTGTCCCTTTTAAAATAAAAAGATGCTGACATCAGTGTGGATCAAAATTTTAGCGCCAGCAGTAATATGCTATCAGTATGTACCCAACCAATGCCTGAGAACTTTATGTTTTCATTTAGCTTTCTTAGAGATGAGAACACATGATAAACCTATCAGAGCTACCATCCCTCAACCTCGCCTGGCAGCCTGGGTGATAGAGCCTGCTTTACATTCAGACAGAAGACAAATTAGAGTGCACTGTGCACAGGCTTCATGCTCTCTTTGTGCAATAGAAGTCATTCATCTCTTCATGTTGAGTGAGAGATACTGGGCAATCTGCTGGGAAAGAGGGGAATTGGATGGAGTCAAAAACTAGGGGGAGAGAAGTAAAGTAAGAGGGAAAACAGCAGGAAGGATGCTGCCTAAGGAATTCAGGGTCTCATAACCAACCGTAAGTAAAAAAGCATGATAATGTGTAAAGACAGGATACAAGGTAAAGGCACGTTCTCAAAAATGCATTTCAGTTATTTAAGAAATTAATGTGTTTCTAGAATCAGATTAACCCAGAGAATGAAGGGAAAGAAATTACAAGGTGCAGGTATATAAGCATATATTATCCAGCACACGTCCAGATTCAGACTTAAGCAGGAACAAGATGTTTGAATTGCTTGAAAACAGAGTCCTTCCGCTGACAAATGAGTAAGTGCATGGCACTATACATAACCAGCTGTCTATAATACTCTGAATTAGTTAAATTAAGAAAAAAAAAAAAAACCAAAAGAAATGAAAATTTATTACATTTGTAGTCTTAAAAAAGGCAAGACAGTTTTTGTTAGTTTTCTAGAGTTCAATGCCTTGTGACTTAAGGGAACTGCCTCGATGACAAACACACAAGATGTGTGGGTTCTGGGCACTGTTATTGTTTCAGTGCCCCTTACCCGCCTTTTGGTTCTACATCTCCTGTAGAAAGTGGTGTGCCTATGAAGTCAGAAAGCAAAGTCCTGAAGGTATCCTGGACGTTAAGATGTGATTTCAGTGGACATTATGAATACCTTCTTACTTACAGCTTTGGGTTAACTTTTCTACACCCAAAAATTACTTGGCTACATTGTCCTTTGTCCACCATTATTTCATGTGTGCACAGAGTAATGGTACTAGTGTCTGTGGAGTTCATTATCTTTCATATACAAGTTATTTTTCATCAGTTTTCCTTTAGCTTCCATGACAGATTGAAATACAGACTGTTTAAGAACCAGGGTAATTTTTATCACTTGGCTTTCAACTACCATTTTTCAAAAAAAGTATGAAAATACATAGCATGGAATAAAAGAATAAATACAAGCTGGCCCTCTAATCACTCTCTTGCAAAATACATTGTCTTGGCATTAACATGAAGTTTGAGGAAGTAAGTGGTGTGTATCTTGCAATCACACTGTTCCTGCAAAGACAGAATTTGCCCCTACTGTGCAATGGACCTGGTAAAATAATACATTAAAAAAACAATCATTGATTTCCACAGCATTTATTCTCTTTTGTAATCTACACAGTGTTCTGATCACAGAGCAAAGCACTTCTCTGCAATGCTTTAATCAGCTTAATGTTGTTTTTATTATAACGCAAGAGTGAACATTTTAAGACTCTGAGTTTCCGTCTAATTCAAAGTCATATTTTAAGTATGACCCACTTTTCTTCCCCTGAATATCACTTCTTCACCTGCCTCCAGCACTCACATTTTGGCAATGATTCTATGACATTTGACAACATCAGTATATCAACAAAGCCCAGCTGTGAAACGGTGGTGCATCCCTTCACCGCCTCTAAGGTTAAAACTGGTTGGTACCAATACACACAATACAGCATATTTGAAGTCTCTCATGCCAGCAACTACCACCTCTCAATTTGCAAAGAAGATTTTGAGATATGAAAAATCTATGACTCCATGGTATGAAAACCCTTAGAAAAAAAAAAAAAAAAAAGTAGTTTTGTTTTTCCTAATGTATACCTGTTTTAATGGGTTGCAAAATCATGAGCATGAAATATTGGAGTATATTCGTTTTTCTCCCTTTCTATATAACTGCTACTCAGGAGACAGAACAAACTCTCAGGAAGTTACAAAATAACTATTGTTTTATTCTTCTTGACTTAAAAAATGAGCCTTGCCTCAGTTTAGAAAAACAAATTGTCCTTGTCTATTAATAAAACAAAAAGTCATTCTATGTTTACGTAAAATGATTTCATTCTTTACAGTACCATCTTTATATTATTACATATTTTATTAATACAAATCTCTTTCTGTAATCTCTGTAAATTAACTGTTTGTCAAAAACATATTAATAAGCAGGAAGATCTAGTCGTACTACTCTTTCAAGGGTATTCATTTCAATGCATCTTCAAAGGATATTCCTCGATGTGCCATCTTTATCCCTTGTGCATAAGATGATTAATTTGTAATAACACTGGTATCATTAACAATTACTGAAAATTTGATTTGCATTGTGTCATTCTATTATAAATCCAAACTTTAAAGAAGTCTTTCAGCAAGTCTCACTGATTTAATTTATTAAAGTGGAACCCTAAGTAATTTATCAGAAGACACACATGCATTCCTTGGGGAAAACTATTAGCAAATTGTTCATAAAAATGATATAACTCCTGAACTTATTTATTAGAGGAAATTATTTCTGAATTTTGTCAGTCATTCATTTTCAATGTATAAGTGAAATTATATTAACAATTAAAAGTTCATTCTGGTTTAGTTTGTCCCTGTTATCGGGTTGTTATTGTAAATACCTCATGTATCACAAACTGGAAATCACATGACGGATTTTTATACTACAGATGTAATGCATATACAATTTGCAGTTCATGATGTCTGGAAAGCATATAAGCCTTCCAAAATGGTACAAAATCTTAAATGCTTTTATGTATCTAACAATCTTTTTGAAACAGCATATTTGTTCATAAAACTTCTTTTTTTCCACACAGTTTTGCTTTTACAACAGCTCAAATTTAAAAATTGACAAATGAACATAAACCACTTTCAGTAACTATGCAGTCACTGGGGCTTAAAATGAGCTTTTTGTACTTATTTCTAGTAATAAAAAACGAGGACTTGAATATTCAAGGGAAAGTAATATGGAAGTAGTGAAAATAAAGAAAAAATTTAAAGTTGTCCACAGTTATTTTTTAATTAGTCAGCCCGAATTTGTACTTTTAATCTAATTTTATAGGTAGCTGAACTGAACAGCAGATATTAATTGGCTCGCTAAGTCACATACAGATGCTGGAATGTTTGAACCATCTCCAAATCACCAGCTTTATTTCCCACAGAGTAGACTTTTAGGAGGATAAAAGAGAAATACACTGTTATCTTGCAATCTGTAATTTAGGCTAGAAAACAAGTTATTGAAAAAGTCAAATACACACTTCCCATCAACTAAGATAAAATTGACAATTATTCACCAGAGATGACAAATACAAAATGATATCACTATGTTAGAGGAATTTTTAAGAAATTCGAATTTCAGAGATGAAATGTATTAATTTAAAAATTATAAATAGTGCTGCAACATAATACAACATAGAATAGCAGGGTGCATTCAATGAAGAACAAGAGCTTTGACTGAGGCACAAATATAAAACATCACCATGAAGGTCATGCAGATTAAAGCATTCACCTCAGCTTGTTACTGATGGACCTGACGATATGAGGCAGAAAAAGGGAATGGGATATACTCAAGTATTGCTTTAAGAAATATTTTATACATTTATACCAGTTATTTTTTTATTCAATATATGTTTTTATTGTAAACCCTACACATACAATAATCTAATTTATAATTAATTTTATTTTACAATTATCCAGGCACTTTGAAGAAAATTCCTCTTTTACTTTCATGACAAAGTATTTTTGAACCTGCCTTGGGCTTATATAAGCAAAACATTGCTATTTATTTCACTAAGCAAGGACATCTTACATATAGCTTGCAAGCTTCTGAGATGCTGAAAGTTAATGAAACTGCAGATCAATAGGATTAGAAAGGTGAGTCACAGTCGTTGAGATTCTGAAGAGCAGTAAACCCTAAGGCTGTTTCTGAAACTGCTAATAATCAGATTCTTCCTGCCCTTGCATTTTCTGAAAGTAACTAAGCAGAAAATGGAGTCAGCTGGGTAAATGGCACTAGTTTTGGAGCAGATTTATGAAAAATTATAGTTAAGGAAAAATACTCTGCATATCACACTCCAAAATTTAAAAAAAGATGGTGGATAGAAAAAAATTTTCTTAAGATCACCCTGAATATTGTGAAAAAGATGAATTTTTTTGCAGCTCAGCAAAATCTGGGTTAGAACTGAAAGCCAAGCAGAGTCCTTACACATTCATTCTTGGTTGGGGAAACAAATGTAATAGGAAAATTTAAAGACTAGGCTGGTTGCCTAGCTGTAATGATGTACTAAGAACACATTTATTAGTCAAAGCCTTTCTTAAATACAGCCATGTAAAGAATGCAGTGGAGTCCACAACAACTCCAAGTACATTTCTATTAGCAGTATTATAGTATACACAACACTTTCAAAAGATATTATAATAAGATTAATATTTTAATATCAAAAGATATTAAAATGAAAATAATGGGAAATTTTCTCAACAATTAATGAAAATTCTATTGAAAACTGCCATGGTGACCCTTGGCTGCAGTACTTTTCCACTCTCTTCATCAAATGTGGGGCTTGAAAATCTATCTTCATCAATTTTAAATTACAAAGTCATTTCAGATCTCAGTTTATTGAGTATATAAAATATGTATGCAAACCAAGTCAATTCTTGGGGGACAGGTCTCGGCTACGGTGCCTGAGCATAACTGAAAAGCTTCAATGGGAAGCTCCAAAGACTTTACACAGGGCATAATCTAGTTCTGATGTAAGTATTTGCCTATCACAGGTCCAAGCATGGAACAGAGACAGCAACAAAAAACCCTTCAGATTTCACATGCCTGTATGACATTCAGGAATTGTTTCTCTACAGGTAGATTGCACCAACTATGGACTTTGCACCTTCGTTTGAGCACTAAAAACAATGAATTACTAGCAGAAAGGGTTTAGGCTTCTTTATAAAATTAAACTCTTTCTGTTGAACACATTGTTAACACGTGTACATGTATGCACACATGGCTGTGTCATTTTGTAGACTCATCCCAGTAGTTTATTACACATCTCAAAGGCAGAAACACGAATCACTGCTTTTATACAGCAAAATATAGCCATCGACCCAAGTGAGAATGCCACTTACCAAATGATAGATGGATATGATGCCGTGATACTTTTACATTTCTGGGCACTAGCATGAGACATGATTACAGTCTTGTTGCTAATACTTGTAGGATCCCTGAAAAGATCACTCATCTCATTTATAAAGACCTGTCTTATTTTACTTTTGTTGAGATCATAAATATAATAAAATTTGTTTAAAAATGAAATAGGAATATATAACTGACAAAAAGAGCTCTACCATTCTCAAAAAAGATTTAAGATTCATTTATTATTGCAGTTGCATAATTCCTTGGTGACCTTTCTTCAACATGCATCAAGCTATGCAGCATCCCATCTCTTTGTGCTCTCTCAAGCTTCTTCATCATGTATCTACAGAATAACTGTGAATCACTAACAGCATGAGCACTGTTTACTCGCACCATGATCTTTAAGACATTCAAACAACAGAAGGTGGCAAACTTTCCCTCCCTCTCTTGTTTGTATTCTAATGTTCAACAGAAAGCTTCCAACTTACTGAATCAAAGTTTTAATATAAAATTAAGAGAATAAATGATGATTAAAAAAATGACAAGCAAGTACAGAGAGTGTGTTGGGAAGCCTGGTCAGTAAGAATGACGAAAATTAAGTAAGTGCACGGAGGAGATGAAGCATTGTCAAGCTTCATTAAAGCTAGCTTCTTTTAAAGACCTCTCCTACTTGGAACAAGTTTCACAAAGAAATATCCTTCATGCAATCTAGAGAATACTTTTGTCATTACAGATTAAAGCGGATTTCTTCCTACACAAACACAAAACCATCCTACACACTTCTCTTCTACACCACTATCTGGCTTGCTCTTATTGATAAATGTTTGTTTACTGAAGGATTTTCAGTCATTGTGTATTACTAGTCACAGTGTCTAATCTCGTCTGGATTTTCTGGACAAGATCAAGGTGATAAGCATGTAGGTCTCAGTCCAGAAGCAGAATGTCTGTAAAATCACTTCTTGGGATCATTCAAGTTACGCATATACTTCATATCATGGGTGATGAACTCAAAGAGGCTGAGTGTCTTTTATTGCTATAGCAACAGATCTACTTTCACTTTTCTCCAGTTGACAATATAACCTTGATCCCTCGAAAGTGCCCTATTTCTTCCCTTCCTTCATAAACACAGGATATTTTAACAGTTCTACAGTAAGTGTTTATGCTAATTGTCCACGACAGAAAAACACATAGAATCACAGAATAGTTTGGGTTGGAAGCAACCTTAAAGATCATCTAGTTCCAACTCCCCTGTCATGGGCACACGTACACACCTTCCATTAGACCAGGTTGCCCAAGGTACCATCCAACCTGTCCTTGAACACAGCCGGTGATGGGGAAGCTCCAAATTGCTTTTAGGAAAATAAGAAAAGGTAAAAAAAAAAGGTATTGTGGCCATTCAGTAAGTAAGTAATGACAGTGTCTTTGACAGGACTTGATGACCCCAAATTGGTCTAGCAGTTTGCTGGTTAACTATCAGTTCCCTCCTAAAGAGATCAGCAATTTCAAATATTCAGTACTGTGCTATCAAAACTTTGTCCACCCTAAATTAAGCATAAAGTAAACATACTTTGACATTGACAAGATAATTTAAAGGGTTATCCTATTTGTTTGTTTTTTCTCCCTCCTGTTATGCATTTATGACTTATTAAATCAGATTTCCAAAGTTACTCATGCTTACAGTTATTATAGATAGGCAGAGTTTCCAAAACACGCGAGTCAGCTCTGTGACTACCATCAGAATCAATGGCAGGTAGGCATCTGCTTGTTTACGGTATTAATACTTGCTCATATACATACTTAAAACATTGAAATGCAACTGAAAGTTTGTCTCACATATAGAGGATGTGGGAGGAAAAGGAGAGGCTGAGGTATGTTCTAGTAATTTAAAGAGGAAAGTCACAGATACTTTAATACCTATGGAAAATCCTTGGAGAAGCACAATAACTCACTCCCCAAAACAAAAAAAGCCTCTGAAAGCAGTATAACCTATTGATGGCACCAAAAATTTACCCTTCCTCTCCTTCCTCCTCCATAGGTGTGTTGAATTGTGGCTGTGGACAATAACCAGATTCATAAACGTAGAAGGAGAGCCAGGATACCTTTGAAAAGCAGGTTAAGTTGGCAGAAGTGCTATTCATATATATTAATCAGTATTCTCTATTACTTATGATTATTTTCACACACTGGGAAAGCATATGTCTTCATTTTTCACAACACAATTCAACACACTCACACAGACCTATTTGTTATTCTTAATGCCATCGATCAACTGACTACATTATCTGCAGTGTTCTAAAACCATAAAGTGCCAATTAGTACTGTCTAGTGATTAGCATTGGTTAGTATTCCTCCCAACATTCACCACTTGACGAAAAACCTGCCCCTCCCCTCCTGTAGGTAGTTTTTTCAGCTACTGTAAAAAAGACCTTGTTGCTTGACTTACTAAAGGATCAGCAAGAGGGACATATAGGATATAGGTATAGTTATTTATGAGAGTGCCTGTAATAGCTCTCTTCTAGGTCTTTACCAAGTATTTCTTTATCCAAAAGTTTTTCTTTTGGAAATGCCACTAATTTTTACAAGCCCTTTCCCTCTGTGTCAAGAGCTATACTACTAAGCGAATTTCCTCTATTTTCAACTGAATTTTCTGTAATACTTGGAGACTCGATACAATTTGCTTCCGACTGAGACTCAGGTAACAATAACTACTGTATTTAGTGAAAAAGGAAATAATATACACACAGAATTAGAGACAATAGAGTTCCATTAGGTCAGTTTACTCCTTCCCATGTCCATGCAGATTTACTCTCTATGATACATGTCTTACTCATTCTTTGTTATTGCTTGGGTTTAAGTATCAGTTAGAGAAAAGAAAATGTATTGAAAAATCTGATGTTCTCTTATCTGCTGCACACAGAAATTTGCTTTAGTGCTTGCAAGAAAATAAAGGAAAAGAGATTCAGTTTATTTTTTTAGAAACTTTTAGATATATGCTCTGTGCTAACATCTTCAGCTTAGTAAGAGATTTATGCTGTATAACAAGGAAAGCACATCTCAGAACTTCATCCATTTTTCAGTGAGCAGATATTTCTCATCTCTAATAGGCATTTGCTCAAAAGCTGAAGTTATTCCAGCTCCCATATAGCCATTCCTAAACTCACATTATCATGCATTTGATCTTTTATTTGCTTGCACAAAGTATCAGCCTTCTGCCTGCACCAATTATTTAATTTCTTTTTCTTCTGTTTGTCATTATTTTGTAGGACTGACCTGAGAACATTCCTGAAGATAAATCCTGAAGATAGACAAAATTACATTATACTCTGAGTTACTTTGAATCTGCTTTGTGCTCTCCTCATGGATTTGTATTTACATTTACAGTAGAGCTATGACCATGAGGAGAAAGATTTCCAAGCACCCCTTCCACAAGAAATGCAAATTCAACAGCCCTGTTTCATGGTCATATATGCAAGAGAAACAAGTGGCCACCAAAACTGAAACTCTGACATATTGAAAGTCTGACCAACCTGCACTAAAGCAAATACAACCCAACATCATTCTCCCTTATGGAGATGTCAGAAGCTGCAGGCTTAAGAGAGAACAACATCAGCAGGGACTTCAGTTTCCTTTATCAGTAACAGATAACCTGAACTGCCATTGGTTGGGGCCTGTCCACTTGTCATATAACATTTAATAACTCTACTTTGGTTCTGCTGAACACATTTGAAGTTGAGCTACCAAAAAAAAAAAAAAATGCCATACCCCCTTTCCATCTGATAATACTTATGATTATGATAGTTTGAGTGCCTTTGAAATCCTAGTGACACCACCTTAGAAGTCTGACCCTGAGTGTAACAGCTGTTAATCACCCAAAGATAACAATGGATAACTTGATTCAAAATGTAGGCACGCCACCCAAAAGATTTGTTTATAGATGGCAGGTTTTAAGAAGGGAAGATTCACATTCAGAAGAGCCCAGCATATGTGAAACAGAGGAAGACATTTTTTTCCCTTTCACTTGACTTCACTCCTCCTTCTGCCACTTCTAATTCTACGGTATTTTAGACTAACACGACTTTGAGAAACAAATGAATTCTACCCCAGGATCAAGACTCCAGATAGAGTGTGGTTTGTACAGGCATACAGAACAGAAAGACTTTCCATATGCCGTAGACTGGTGTCCCAAAGGAAACTTACTGCGTAGTCTATGCATCTTTGCTTGTCAGAAAAAGCATGCTACATACCTTTGTTCTCAATGAAGATTTATCACTCATACTAAAAACTCTCCCATCCTTAAGCCAGTGAAAAGGAGATGGAAAGTAACACAATTAAAAAAAATGCAGTAAAATAGAAACAAGTAAAAATTATGTCTCTAATCAAATATTTCCTCTGGGCACTAGGCAACTATTAGGTGGTCTGGTGCAAGCTTAAGATGCCTCACAAAAGCCCTTTATCTCCAACAGTGCAAATTAGGTTAATGGACTCATTTTCACTCTGTGATTCACCTTCTCTGCAGAAGCAGAAGCGTTTTTGTTTTATGCAGATAACTGGAAACAACAAAGAAACACCATTCTCTAGAGCTTAGTAGAAAGAAGTGAACTTCCTTTTCCAAAAAGGAACAAATTCAAGACAAGAAAGAAAAGGAAAATAAAACCACTGGGGAGAGAAGAATAGTTATACTGAAGGGTAATAGGCAATTAGCAGCCACCCTCCCACAGACACCATCAGCATACGCTCACACAATCTACAGAAATGCCTCATTTTAACAGAGTTTCCCCTAACTCTTATGCTTGAATAAAACATCACTGCTGTCTGTCCCTTGCGAGGATCTTAGTAGTGAGAGACAGCACAGGAGAGGCACAAAGAGGGTTAAAAAGCCCAAAACAAACAAATGAAAATCCAAACCAAAACAAAAAAACCCCAAAGACTACAACATTACTGAACATGATTTATTCTCTGACTGAGAAATTAAAAAAAACCCAACAAAAAACAACAACAACAAAACCCAACAAACAAACAAACAAAAAAAAAACCAACCCACCAAAAAAACCCTCTTGCAATTTAATCTTACGATTTTTCAAATCTAGAACATTATTTCTATGGGCGGAAGTCACAAAAGATTCTGATTTCCACATCTCCTTTACCCAAATATTGCTGTACATGTAAAAATACGAGTTTGGTGGTCAATGACAAGCAGTTCTATTTAATAGGAACTCATTCTGAGGGAGACAGAGAGTGTCTATCAGGTCAAGCTTCTCTAACAGGCCAGCTTTCTCAAAATGGTAGCTGGTGGCTGCTACTAGACAGGGAGGTTGACAAGCCAGGCCCAGTACATCACTCAGTGTCCAAACAAGCTATTTCTTCGTTAATGCCTTCAGTGTCTCCTCAGTGTTCAGCTGCCTACTGTATACACTTGCACGTACAAGGGGAAGGACCAGTCTGACTCCCAGGCTGCTTCCTGCCTGTGCCAACATTTCTAATGCCAGGAAAAAATGCACAACCATCCCATATCCCTGCATTCCCCCTGTTATTTCTGTAGTTATACTGGACTGAGACATAATCAAGTTCTAATCAAAATGCTGTGAGTACAATGACGGACTTTTTCAGGCATCACTGCAAACCTACCCGTATAAAAGCTTAGTATTTGTGTTTTGTCTGGAATGCTTTATCATTACATCTGGCATAGTACTTTTTTCCTTGCCCACTCCCATTCCCAATTTTGATAGATTGGCTATTTTATTATAAACCTAATATTATGGGATACTGCCAGTGGGACAAAGTTATGACAACAATATACAAAAATGATCACTGCTCTCAAAAATAGACAGAGTCTCAGAAATTCACACTCAGGTATGTGGTACTTCTCTTACAGTAAAAGTTGCAGTTATTTTTACAGAAAAGGGTCTATCTTGTGTCTGCCTTACTCTTTTGAGGCAGTACCCATTTTATTGTAATTACTCTTCTCTTAAAAATCTCCAATGTATTTTTGAGAAAGTATTATACTGCAGTGCAAAGAGCAACCTTTAAATCTTTTCATCAGCAGAGACAACACCACTGCCTATAGTATATATTTACTATAATGACACCAGCAGACCAGAATACAAGACATACACTTATTGTGAAATCGGGGACGGGAGAGTTTGGAGAGCAAAACATTTGCATACATGTGGTGTCTGTTTCAAGGATGAAACAGAAAAATCTAAACCAGAAGAGTTTTCAGAGCCTTCTAGAAATGCTGTGCAATCTCTCTGAATACAAATTCAATGGACTTAGCTTTCTCAGTACATTTAAAATCAAGAAATATAGTACTGGGAAGGGATGAATATCGTAACGTATCTTTAAAACTGATAATTTAACTTCTGCATCTGTGATATATATGTTCAGATTTTAATAATGCAAAGGTTTAATAGTCAATACACCTGTAACTCTTGTATTCAGATCTCTAACAAAAAAATCTAACAGATCCCTAGCAAAGAAATTTACCAGATCCCTTTTCACACTGAAAAATTATCATCACTAAAGAATGATAATTCTGCTAGGCGTTTTGCAGCCTGCAAAAAATCCATACTACCTTCTGAATTCAAGAGGCAGTTGTCTCTTTCCTAACCAATTATGCATATGTGTAGACTAAAAGTATTTAACATTTTCTCATCTTGCCATTTCTGAAGAAACTAATGAAAACTTCTTTGACAATTAACAAGTGGTGCAAATGTTTGAAGTTCCCCACTATTTCCACTTCTACATCCTCTTCTTGCAAGTATTACTTATTAACTGCTATAACTTCAAGTGCTCACAAAGAAAAATAAGGAAGAACACATAAGTGTAGAGGGAATACAACAAAAAAACCCTTTGCCTCATAAGATGCAGATCATTAATATAAAGGTCAGGTTTCTAATATGGACCCAAAAGACTGGCTTTAAGTTGCAACTGATCTGTAATTAACAGATACATATAGCAAAGTAACTAACAAATGTATATATAGCAATATTCATGTGGGAACATACTAAAATAAATGGGTTCTTCAGATCAAAGTCAGAAATAAAGCTTCTTGAGATTAACAGCTTAAGACATTTAAAATGCAGAAGTGCAGTGTTGCAAATGCAGACTTCTTATTTTGAAATAAAAGTGGACTTGAAGGTTAGGACACTAATATTTCTGATCCACCTCTAGAAGACCTTTCAGATTACAAAAAGATAATAAGGAAAAACAAACAAAAAAAAAACCCTATCGCTTATACAGTAGGGCCGTGTATTTGGGTGAACAGATGTTGGAATGACACTTCCAGGACTTCATGATTGACTTTCATATCCCACTAGAACAATATCCACATACACACTTTTTTGTAATGGAAGGATGATGAATTATAAAGTACAGGTCAAAAATTACAAGTAAAGCAGATTTCAGAATCCTACTGAAAAGACAACAAATCAACCCAGATTTTGACTAAAAGGGTATAAAAACTCTCTGGAGAAACTAGACAATCTATCCCTCACAAGCAGAGTCGGAGATAAAAAACGTTTCAGCAGAAATCAATCAATCTCTCTCCAGAAATATAATAATAGTCTGCGGATTTTACCTATCAAAATTAACAGAATTTAACACTGGATGTATTGCATATGGCATTTCTTTTCATTTTTTCCTATGTGTGCTTAATAACTTCATTTAATGAGAATGTTTCAGACTGTTCTGACAAATTGAAGGTACTATGTTTCGACAACAAAATAATTTTCAGGCTTTAGCATGGCCATGCTAGAACTCTTATTTGAGGCAATATGCTAAAAAAACCCTATTCCGGTTATTAGCTGAATTAAGGATATAGGAAAAGACACATTTGCAGCAACAGTAATTTTATCTCTTGTGACAGATTAACTTTAATTTGGTAATAATGAAATGAGAATAACCTTGTAAGGATTTTTTTCCCTTTCTACTTAGGATACTTTATATGCCACCAACTTTTCTATCACTTGGGTAATGTTACAACTATTTATAGTATCACATTTATGTTTTATTTTGATTAGACATGCACCTTTTAAGTCTGGAGGAAAAAAAAAAAAATCAGCTTGAAACACTGATAAATTCTACTTTTAAAATTTATGTTCTCTGCCTGAAGCTTTCATGTGCAACCTCACACATGTGGGACACTTCAAAAGTACAACTTACAATTTTTTGATACTAGCATTTGAGTTTGCTGAGAATTCTGCTTGAACAAAGACTGCAGATCACTGCTGAACTAGATGTTCTTTAATAAAAAAATAAAAATGTCTGGCAGTATGAAAAGTAACATGTTTTGAGTTTAAAAACCCTTAACAACCTTCTCCTATAGCATCGTAACATATCAAAAATAATTTTGACATGTTAAATAGGCTTTTTAATATAGAAATTTAAATAAATGTTTTAAAAAAATCCAAGAGTTTTGATGGCCTAACATAGAAGAACAAGAAGAATAAGTTACTGTTTGCATCAAGATCTACATGAATTAATTACATCCTGAGCTGCATTTCACTTATTATGTAGATTAGAAGACAACAGCATTTTAAGCAGGTATTTGTTGATTTTTTTTTACCTCCAAAGAAGTATTTCTCTCCGGTCTTAACTTGTAGAGGGCTGTTTGTTCGAACAGCTGAAGCTTCATCGCCATCAATGGTGAGGACAGCAAAATTTTCCTTAGCTAGGAATCGTACTTCATGCCACTGCCCATCATTGAGACCAGAGCCTAAGAAAACAAAAATCATTGGAACATATTACTTATTTCAGTATTTATTATGTCTCTGACCCAGGTTCATTATATAAGGTTTAATGAAGGCTACTGTAAAAAGGAAATAACTTCAGTGTCATAAAAAAGCATTGCTGTTAAAGTCTTTATTACACAAAAAAACAACATTATAACATAAATACA
The DNA here is from genome assembly GCA_024361745.1 of Cacatua alba. Taxonomy (NCBI): domain Eukaryota; kingdom Metazoa; phylum Chordata; class Aves; order Psittaciformes; family Cacatuidae; genus Cacatua; species Cacatua alba. The sequence continues at coordinate 7,196 of JANEMJ010009499.1, read as the reverse complement.
AGTCTTGGAACTACTTAAGTGTTCATACCATCAGGTATAACTGTACCTAATTACAAATGTTATCACTCACCTTTCCCAACAAAAGGCCATAGTCTACATTTTACTAATAAAGAGTATCTCTTAAATGTTTCTATGATCAAGTTCAGAAGGAAAATATATCGATTAATTCATCTAACTATAATGAGTTACAAACCAAAGGCGCACATTATGCTTGTGATTGCTGCCTTTATCAAAGGCTAAATATTTCCAACAAAAAGGGAAAGAAAAAATAGGAGGGGGAAAGGTTCACACCCACAGCAAATCCTGTCATTGGGATGTGGGGCTAATGACAGAAGATGAAGACATTATCACAGAGGCACTGAAAACACAGCAAACGTCTGCCAAAACCTGCAATTTTAAGGGAGCACCACCCTCCCAATACTGACAGCAGTGAAGAAGATGGCTCTGTTCATTCATTCAGATCTTTATATAAAAAAAAAACCCCACAACAAAACAGAATTATATACTCCTTACACTGCCTCCAGCAGCTGGCAGGAAGCCAGTTTCTCCTGCAAGTTAAACTGGCATTGAAGAGCAGTGAGTACTAAGTTTGTTCTGGCCATTACCTGCAGGCAGTTATGTTGGGTCAGCAAATAAATAGCAAACACTCTAGTAAAAGCACATCACTCTTACAAGTGATGTTTTCTCCACTAGACAAAGGTGCTAAAATGTCATTTGCCAAAATAAACCACAACACAATGCAATAAACTGTTCCTAAAATTAAATGTGATGCAAAATATCAGCAGAAGTATGATAGAAGATAAACTTTCAAACTATTGGAAAGAATTTTATCTTCTATGAACAAGGAACAATAGTCATGGCAAACAGATAAACCCAAACTATTATTTTTTTCCCACTGCTTCCATGTGTTTAAGATACAAGATCTAGTTCTGAAATAACATGGAGTGCTATACCTTGGAATATTTGCTAGTGAGAACAAAAGCCCCTTGAAAAATGTATCATTAAGAAATGTTTCTACCAAAGCTTGTTCCACCTAGTGTAAGAATATATGAAAGACTTAATAGACTAAATATGAGAAAAGCTTTCTGTTTGCAAGTCTTTTTCTTATTTTCATTACATTTGACATACAAAGAAGAAACAGAAAACCACACAATTACAATCCAGATAAAATTAATTTCAATGATAATAAACTTGGGAAAGAGGATACACCTTTTTACAGAGTCCCAAATTGTTGCAACATGTTATTACAACTTAAGTTTACCAGAACATACTTAAACCCAAATTTTCCAGCTGGTTCCAGTATTATTTCTCCTCTTTTACCCTTATGTCCTCTGCAGTGCTGCTGCCAGAACGCTCCACAGCTCTGTGTTACTTGTGGTGTCTTTTATACAGATTTCCTTGCTAAATGTTAAGATATGCAGGGAAAGCACCCGAGACATTAACTCTCACCAGGTGAAGTAAATAAACCCAAAACAACAAACAGCATCAACCTTTAATGCAAACAGAGATTCTTCCATTTTCTGTATTTTTCCCTTAAAAATCCATGATTCTTTCCTTAAAATTGATAGAATGCTCTAAACTTGGCAGAATGAAAATAAAAATAGGCAGAAAGTTCATTTTAAAGAAAAGACACATCTGGTTTAGGAAGTCACAGGAAAAGATCTCACCTCTCACAGTGCTGAAACTGACTTTCTCTGTTCATCTGGGTGTAAGCACCTGTGGGCTGCTGACAGAGTGTTTTATACAGTGACCCTTATTTATAGAAAATGTACCCCACTGCCTTGAAACACCACAGGTTTGTTTGGCCTCCTCTGCAGCCTTTCCAAGGCTCCCAGACCAGCCTCTGGGCAGGAGCTGGAACAAAACCTCACACAGGTGTGGTAAGAAAGGGAGCTGTGTGGCTCAGACACATCTCACGTTCTCCTCAGCCTCTAGAGAAGCAGAAATAATAATGAGTTAAGCAGTGAGGGTCATTGGTTCGGCTGAAGTACGGACTTGAACCGGGTTTTGTGCCTAAACGCTGCCGGGGGCCGGCGAGGTCTCTCTGAGGTGAGGTGAGGCGAGTCCGGTCCGGCCCCAGCCGGTTCCAGCGACCCTACGGCGGGGCACAGCCCAGCCCCTCAGCCCGGGGCAGGCGCCTCGGGCACAGAGCCCTCGGCTGAGGAAGGGCGGACACTGCCCGGCGTGGAACGCTGAGAGGACAAGGGTGAGGAAGGGCCCGGGCAGAGCGGCAGGAGGGGCTCCCGCCGCCCCCCGCAGCGGTTCCCCGGAGATTCCCCGCAGGAGGGAACAGGTGGAGATCTGAAGGATCTGCGGCCTGCGAGGAGCCCACGCTGGAGCAGCGAGAGCCGCAGAGAGGAGCCGTTGTGTCCCGGCCACAGCCCCACATCCCCCGAGGGCTGCTCGTGAACAGGAGGTAGGAGCACTGGTAGTGAGGAATTGAAGCTGAGCTTGGGAGAGGAAAGTTTTTAATGATTGTCTTTGTTTCTCACTACATAAATCTATTTTAATTGCCAGTAAGTAGAACAAGTAGCCTAAACAATGAAAATACATTAAAAAAAGGGATGAAAGCCATCATATCTATCACACCCAATTTGTGAGTTAAAGTCCCTGGCACACTTTTTTACTGGGGGAGAGATTTGCCCAACTCAACATGGATTTCTGAACATCTGGGAAAGTCCCAAAATATTCCTGCTTAAAGCACATAAACAGGTGACGCAATCTGCTGAAATACGAACTGAAAATGGTGCACAGTATGCTAGTCTAAGAAGTGCACAGGTACCTCTACCTAGTATTTGTGGTATGCTCTCCCAATGTGCAGTAAAAACACCCCAAGCTCACTGGCACCACGCTGAGAAAAATGAATGTTGTTGTGACTCAAGGAAAGAAGCAGGTGGAGGGAAGGTGGATCTGCTGAGCAGACCAGATAGGAATAGGAACATGAGGAGAGCTGTAGCAAAAACTAATGCCATGTATTCCTTCTGTGTTCACAGCATTTAGCAAAATGCAGTAAGGGGGTATGCTGCTCTCTGTAAGCTGCTTGCTAGAAGAATGACTGGAGAAGCAC
>JANEMJ010009491.1:0-41742 GCA_024361745.1 Cacatua alba | reverse complement strand
GTGTCCCTGCCCATGGCAGGGGGGTTGGAACTTGGTGATCTTAAGGTCCTTTCCAACCCTAACTATTCTATGATTCTAGCTATGTGAAAGAACGTGAATGTACCTCATTACTCCTTCAAGCATCTCTATACCATACTCTGGATAGAGTTCTCACCTGATGTGTTTGGTAACGGGATGCAACTGCTGACAGGGAAGCATAGAGAAAAGAGACTATTTGTCTGGAATACACTGATCTGTAATACATTTTAGGACACCAGTTACTGTGTAAATGCTGCTGGGCTTTTACTCAGCCCTCATTAAACCTCCACTTTGTCTCTAAATCAGAAATACAGCCCATTATCCAGTAGAACAGCTCTGAACATCTACAAATCTGAAAGTTAAATCTGTTCCTTGGAGTCCAACAGCTCTACTGGTATTTTTCCTGATACAAAGTGGTGCTTTACCGACTCTCTTACCATGATCCTAGTTGTTCAAGGAAGAGAAATAGAGTACCCATAACGTTTCAAATGCTGTGTTTGAAGCAGTAAAGCCATTAATATCAAAACTACTTGGAGCTCATAAGAATAAAATTTTGGCATAAATTTGGCCTACAATGGCAGCTACCGCAGTATGGATATAATTAGAGGATAAAGCATGAAAAGATAGGAAAAAGCCTAGCTAAAAAGTTTTTTGACCTTCATTACCACAGTTAAGGTTGCCAAGGGCTGTCTTCACCAGTCATTGCACTGCTGAGCCATGGAGCATCATCCAGAAGCAGCCTCCGCTTCCCAGGTTCCTACAGCCTCTGGTCAGATACTGTAAAGCAGGATATAAAAGCCCCCAAAACAACCCAAACCTCTACCTTAGCCTTTTTTACAAGGCTCTATTTGCACCTGCTTATAAACCTGACTAAATGAATGCATGTTGAGCTGTTGAAGCAGTGACAGCTAACAGGGCTCAGCCCCTGCTGATTATCGCCTCAGACTCATCATTGGGATATTTTGTTGCTCAACCCCAGTTGCTAATAGGTAATAATCTGTAAAGAAAGAGCGGGTACTAAATTAAAGTGTGTGTAACATTCAGAAATGTGCACTCTCTATAGGGGTGGGAAAACCCCACCTCCCTCAGTTTCTTTTTTAAATACCTTATTAAAGCTGTGAAACATTCAAGTGCAAGCAGCATGCAGGCTGTGTACCAAATTGTGTGAAATCTAAATGGTGAATAGGCCTTATGCTACACCACCTTAAAACAAATTGCTGTATTTCACACTCAATAAAAGAATAAAGATCTCAGAATTAAATTGGGCTCAGAATAGCACAGAACATGCCTTTTATGTCTTCACTTCTAGTATCATATGGTGATTTACTATGAAGGCTTTTTGTTACTAAAAGGGAAAACCCTGGAGCCTTCAGGCTGTACAGAAGGCAAAATATATCATGTCTTATGTTAATTAAATGTTTCATCTTTCACTGATTAAGTAACTAAGATAGAACTGTATTCTTACAAAAAATGCCAGTGATATTAAAATTCTAACATATTATGAAGGGACCCTAAGGGCAAGGCATAGTCACTTTATTTCGCTATTTAACATCATCCTAAAAAGTACTTTCATTAACTTATAGTAAATTATAACAAACTAAATGCTGAAAGGGAATTGTAAATGGAGGCTGAACTCCCATCAGGTAACCTTAAATGAGGAATGATTACTTTTCACAGGAGAAGCAGCTGTAATGCCTCTGTGGCATCCCATGATCTTCAATCCCCATGGCAGAACAGCCACACAGACCTAGAGGAAATCACTGATCCTCTCCCAGGGCAAACGGTGCAAGATTTCAGGAGCAATGCCTTGACCTTTGTAACAGCGCTGTTACAGCGAGGTGATATCTGCTGGGCACACCAGGGCAGTTCACATCCCTGAAACAACAGTGGGTTTCCTGTGGAAGAGCCGCACAACACCCTTTGCTCACACGCTTTCAAGCTCAGGTTCACTGAGAAGAAAAAGGTAAGAAATGTTTCCTTAGAAGGGTGGCTGAGTCCTGAGCAAAGGGTGGTTGAGAGCCACGTTCTTCAGTAATTCCATCCCTCTTTACAGCAGACACCTTACGACATATTAAATGCCAACAACCGCTCCTGGGAGCAGTCATCTGAGAAGAAATAAGTATACTGTGATTAGAAGAACATTGCTCTAACCTTTCTCTACAGAACTGCCCCTTGGAGCATGAGAGAAATTTGAAAATACCAACATGATGGATTAACCTGGAGTTGGGCAAAATAAGAACTTTCTCCTGAAATTTATTCAGGATGTTCATATACATGTCTGGATAAACATATGAGCACTCCAGTAAACACAATATAACGGGAACTTCAATGGGAAGTTTGCCTTACCGTTACTTAATATACTCAGATTAGCCTTGCCTTAACTTAAAATACCTCAAATAGAGAAGTTGCTTTTCATTAAATCATCTCTCTTTGGTTGTAGAGATACAGCTAGGCAAATAATTAATCAGAAACTGCTTACCCTTCCTTCTGAGCTGGTCTCTGGAGCATAGATTTTGTGTTTGTGTCCAGGCATAAATTTTGTTCTCTCACCATAGAGATGATGTAGCCTCCATCGCAAAAGTCAGTGTAACTTCACATAGACGCATAGGTATGTATGTGCCTGTCAAGCAGTGTTGTAGCAGCGGGAACAGATAAGCAGAAGAGGGAGAATGACCCCAGCAAGTATTTCCTTTACACCTGTTCATTATTTTAAATACCCTTGGAGTGGTAATCATGGAAATTTCTGCCTTGGTTTTCAATAGGGAACATTTTATCTACAGACTGCAGTATACAATCTGCATTATTTCAGAATAAATGCTGTCTTGAAGCTTTTGCTCTAGCACAGGATCATGTATATTAGCAAGGGTGGGGTTTTTATTTACTTGTATGCAAGCTGTATTTGAGCCTAAACTGCTTCATCTTCTTAAGGATTCCATATGGAAGAGACACTGTCCATTACATTTGACTCATCCTCTCTTTTCCAGCTATCTGCTTCCATTTCATTTTGAGGTAATGAGAATGAAAATCTCCACTGTTGATGTTTCTGTTACTGTGATCTTTTCCATTACTCCCCATTATGCTTCCTGAATATGTCAGGCTTGGGAATCGGTAGGAATTGTAGCGCAAAACTCACACTGAAGAGAGAAAGGATTAAAGCTGCCTCTATTACTGTGAAGCACTGGCAAAAGTAAAAGCTGACATTGCAACAGCAGTGGGTGGCCTGTGTGGGGCATGCGAAGCTGTACAGACACATTCTCATCTGTATTTGGCCTATCTGAGCTTGGACGTCAGTGGAGGAACCAAAAGGATTGGCTTCCTTACAAAGCGAACCTACCAGAACCCACTTTCTAATGCATCTGTAACCCGAAAGCTTGTGTTTGATTTAAGAGTCGCTATTTCAAGGCACAGCAGGAAAAAGTCACAATGTGTTTCAGTCCCTTCATGAAAACAAACATAACTAATTCCTTCATACACAATGCACCTGAAAGAAGTGGGTCCCTCAGCCATAGTCCTCTCCCAGAGCAGGGACAGCAGATCATGGGCAGACACTGCAGGTGCCTAAGTTTTGACTGTTTCTGCTTTGGCAGGATTGTTCTTTCATCCTGTGATCACTTATTAAATGAACACTCATAATTACATGTTCTATAAATCTTGTTTTGAAGTTAAGCTGGTGTGCAAACTTAATTAAACAATTATTTGCTCTTAAAATATTTGTCTTTATAATATGAGCCACATTTTGAAACAAATATTTAAACACAGACTAAATATCAGGAAAGCCCATATTTGCACACTCAATAATTTTCATTGCTCTAGTTTTGGTGTCTCCTGAAACCGTCAGTTCATGTCATACTGCTATTGCACACCAGCCTGCATTTGAGGTGGACTTTTAAATATGAAGCATAATTATGCTTTCAGAAAGGAAGGTTTGTGTGTGTGTTTATAAGTAAGCTTTTCTTCCTTTCTGGGCTTCTGTTCTCTCTGGGGGTGCTCCTGCCAGCCCAGTTCAGGTTTGCAGGCAGTGAGGTTTGCAGCCTGCTTTACCCCAGCATATCCGCCACCCAGGTGACAGCGCAGGCTATGTGGCGGATGTATCCAAACATTAACTACCTTATCTCCTACCTTCAAATTTACTTTATAACTTCTGTAACAGAGCAATGGCCTTAAAATAGGATGCAAAGCCTGGAAGGGGTGCAGAAGACCCATGAAGGCAGAGAAGCCTTTGGTTGGATGCAACTTCCTTGCTCAATGTGCCTGGAAGAAGAGCCCAGTGTGCGATGGTGGCCTTGCTGCAGCTGTCATCCAGCCCCTGGCCAGGGAATGGCACAGCTCTTGCCCACTTTCTGCCCCCAGTTTTCTGTAACATGGAAATGTGGGTGTTGGACAAACGGATGCTGAGACAGAGAGCCAGATGCAGTACAGCAGCGAAGAGATAGTTCCCTCCCTTGCCCTGGGGTTCCTCACTGTTGAACTGTTCCTGCTGCAGGTTGCATTTTCTTGAAGTTCACAAAAAAAAAAGAAAGAAAAAACAAAGAATAGCCTGATTTGTCTTAATGCCTGCCATTTTCCATTTTCCATGGGAACTCTGCAGGAGTAGTTTTGTTTTGCTGGTGTGAAAGTGAACCTACGTTCATTTGCTATGTTTATGTTTCTAGCTTTGCAGGGTAAATCAGTTTTGAAAGTGTCTGCTCAGAGTGCAGGGGGCAAACTGTTCCTGCATGCAATCTGTGCCAGTAGGGTTTCTCAGGCTGTTCCAAACCTGAAGTGGTACGTAGAGAATTGTACTGGGCTTGACAATTTTGAAACAGCATAAACCTCGATTCCTGATATTGTGCCATTAGTACTGGGCTTCTTTCTAAAAAGAAAAATACAAGAAAAAGGTGTCATAAGAGGCAAGGTCTGCATCTTGCACTGTATGTATCATAGAATCATAGAATGGTTTGGGTTGGAAGGGATCTTAAAGCTCATCCAGTTCCAACTCCCTGCCATGCGCAGGGACACCTTCCACTAGACCAGGTTACTCAAAGCCCCAACCAACCTGGCCTTGAACACTTCCAGGGATGAGGCATCCATATGTATGCCAAGGCGTTAAACCTTGGCAGGTCAGATTTTGCCAAGGCAACTTCTCTGATAGGAAGCGTCACACGCTGTCATGTCAAGTTGAAAGCACTACGTATTTCCCACAGCGAACTTTTTTTAGTGTAACCTCTACATCTCAAAATGAACCAAAGCAGTGCCAAAACCACTGTGTGCTAAGCATCCACCAGTTCTTCTGAGTTCTCTCCTGCAGTGTGAGGAAGGGCACAGGCTGACAGGGTGCATGGGGGGAAGGAGAACCACAGCTGATCTGCCTGTTTGCCTGGAAACCTGAAATTGTCGGGGGCGTTTCCCAGAACAAAATGCAGTTTAATAAATGTATGGACTTCTGTTTCTACGGAACAGTACATGCACTAGGAAGCAAGTACAATGATTAGCGCTAAGAGCTGTTAATACACAGCCTTGGGTCAGGATAATTTTGACAGAAGCATTTTTCAGTAGAAAGTGCCATCAAAATGGTGCCCGCAATTGTGTCTTTTTCATTCACCTTCCTTTTGCAGCACTCCTCAGTTTCCTTTTTTTTCATGTTAATTTAGATTTTAAACCCATTAGAGCAGGGACCGAGCTCACTGCACATTTAAATCACCCATACCACAGTGGTATACCCTCATTGTTTGGAGTCCCTTTCTTAATTATAATCCCAGGTATAAACTTTAGTTAGAGAAAATACCTTGCAGAAACATTCTAGCCCTAGCTAAAGACAGAAAAAGTTAAAGAAAATAAGAGATACTTCAAAAAGCAAAACAGAATGCTGTATAATGAGCTTTAGGTGTCATATTATTGTGAATCAAGTTTTGGTAAATCATTTCATGTGCAATCTGATGAATAAAACCCAAGGACTTGTTCAGCTGGTTATTCTGTCATCTTAGATCTGGCTTCCTACCAAAGGGGGTACACAACAACGTTGTTAGTGCTGCATTTCACATCCAAGTGCCGATTTCAGTAAGTATTTTTCAGAAAATGAAACTTCATTGTTAACCAAATTTATTTAAAAACAAATCAGCGGGGCCTCTTTGTAATTATGTATGTGCCTAGCTAGTTGCAAAATCTTTCCTCTATCTCTAATACTTCAGAGGACATGGTAGAAAAGGGCCAGTTCCTCTGAGTTTCCCTGCTCTTGGAGTCTAAAAGGGTTTAATTGCCCACACAGATGTTGGCCCCAGCAGGGTACAGTAGCTCTCTGTTGTTTTTTAAAATGGGGCAAAAAAGTTGAAGATTTTGCAAAATCTAATACCCCTAGTATTTTCCTGGAGCATCTACGTAAATCCTCTTTCACCATCTCTGCCCACATGTGGGAATATGAAAACATGGACTATATTTCCAAACAGTGCTGGACACAAAGCTATCTTTCTGTGTCCCTTCTGCTCAGCCCTGCTCCAGGACTGCCTCAAAAATTAATGATAGCTTCATATTTCTTCATTAATTAATATTTCACATAATTCTTCACTCATTTCTTCCTAGCTCTTGTTAACTCTACTGCCATTATTTGAACCTCAATTACCACAGTCTCCTTGTTTTTCAAAATAATAGTATCCCCAGAAAGCTATTAATTACATTTAAAAGCACTACCATTAGCTGAGGCCTTATTTATGCAAACATATTCAGTGTCCCCCTGACATTTGGTAATCAAGGTGGTATCATCTAAACAGCAGCCCTATGATTAAGGTCTTTCTCCCCTTGGCTGAATAATCTTCCCCGAACCTGTTGTGTGCCACAAAAATAATGGGATGTCTTATAAAATAATAAAAAAGCACCAACCCAAATCATTACTCTGATTCCAGTTCACTCCCTGAAAATATATTCAATTTCCTCTATCAGCAAGGAGATGGTCAGCGTATTGACAGGTTATTAGTTGGCTTTTTACCGGCAGAATTCTGAGAGATGAAAGCTTTCCTTTCCTAGTGTGTTTTCTTTCAGATGTCTGATTATAGATCAATTATTTAAAAAGAAAGGTCCTCCGATTATGTGGATCAATATCCAACTAATCATTGACAGAAGGGAATCCCCATAAGGCACAATTAAATTCTGCAGCAAGCAAAATCCGTGTGCATCAACTTTCTCACCACTGTCAAATGGGGTATTCTGGGGAATTCGTAATAGATATGGAAAGATGACTAAACGTAGAAAAACAGTAATTTGTAACTGATTATTGGAACAATAGCTTAGAAACCTTGATTAGGATCCTCCCATTATCTTTGGATTATATAATATCTTGCTGTAGAGCAAACTGACTCCTTTTTTTTTTTTCGCTTTAGTCCACATTCATTGTTTCATTGTAAAATAAATTTTGGCATAAAAGTGATATGCTGCAAACTGAAAGTGTATTTTGCTTGGCAAGGGTTGCTGCAGGGGGATTTGTGTGCCCCCTCCTGCCCTGAAGCCTATAGTTTCAGGAAGGCTGCTGAGTCTTTCCCCACTCCGCACCCACAGAAGAATTTACCCGGACCCCGTGCTGCCTGGCTGCTCCCCCATCCCTTTGTTCCTGAACAAAGAAGTCTCAAGGTAATAAGCAGCACAGATCCTTGCTGTTATACACATCAGTTTCAAAATCTGCTGGTGCTACTGAGCAAATGCTGCCTGAATTGCTTCCATGAAGGTTCCTCCTGTTTATCCTCCGCCTGGGTTATTCACTCCTTTCCTACAACATTTGTAAAGGCAGCGCTTGGTACCCTAATACATCTTGATGCCTTGCTGTTTCCAAGTCGGTGTATTTCCTTAGAGCCTTGTTGATATCATCTGAAAACCCTCCTTTTTAAAAAAACAAAGACATCAATGATCATCACATGCCCTGTGGACTCTGCCTTGCGCATACTTTTATTCTTTTACAGAGCTTTCTCCTCTGTGTGCTTGCAAATTGTACATCAGTGTCTTCCTTTCCCCTGAAAGTTAATCCAGTGGAGCCAAATTTCATCGTCTGATATTCTTGGGAAAGCTGCATCACAGAAACTAAAAGCTCTGTTATATTCACTGCTAGGTCCACACTAACCAGTACTTGAGAGCAGAGCTGTCTCATAATTCCTCTTAGAGCCTGAAATCATGTCTGAATGCTTGTGCTGCCATATGTCCACTTCAGATAACAAATACTTTGCTCATCATAGTCTGCAGAGCACCTCTCTGTCCTTGCTCAATGGATGCCTGGCAAAAAGGATTTTCTTTCCGTCCTTCAAAGAACATCATTTTGTGATCCTTATTATGAAGAGTGTGATTGAGGTAATGAAAGAAAGATCTTGCCATTATTAAAACTGATGTCCTTTTCTCCCTCCTTGGGCAGACCTGATTTTCCTACTTAAGTGTTGTCAGTGCTGCATGGGAACACAGGAACTCATGAAATGTTTTATAGAACTGGCTGTTACCCTTATGTATATCCAATGCTTTCCAAGGTAATAGCATCTGCTGTCAGAATCTGGAGCACAAATTATATTTGGTAATAAAGGTTGTAAGGATAAGATTAAATCAATGCCTGTACTGCGAACAGAGAGGAACAGGAGTATTGCATTTTTTAAATGTAGTAGAACAGCAGAGATTATTTGATCACGTTTCACTGGCATATTTACTATCATGTCTTAAGTGAAGAAAATCTGGAACAACACTGACCTTATGCAAGTTTATCTATTTCCAAGCATTTCCATATGTCCAGTTATTGTAAACTTTAAAAACACAGATAAGATTAAACATACCAAGAGCTTACCATAAGATGTTATATATGTTCATATGTGAAATACTACACATAAGAGGAGAGGTTTCAAAATATGGAAGAATGCCTAAAAATAAAATGTGCAGGTTCCTTCTACTGAATTGAGGTCAATCTTGCCTTTATTTAAATTAATTGAAAAATTCCCAGGATTTCACCTTGTGGGCGTACCCAGTAGGTCCTTGTAATTGCCAAAATATATTTGTAACCTAGCCAGCACTAAATTTCTATGCTAATTAATAAGCAAGCAGCATGCTTTACTCTTTGTTTGATGCAAATACTGGACAAAACTTGCAGTATCTTAGCTCATGTGCCATATGTAGAAGAGACATGTAGCCCAGAATGTGTATTGTTCTACCTCCTGAGCAGGGGGGCTGAAAGAAAGGATTGTTTTTGAACAGGATCATGCACTTCTAATTTGAATTGGCCTGATCTTTTGAGTTCAGATCATCTTCAGTCACGTTCATTCTGCAGTGATTTTTCCACTGTCCATGGTGAGTTAGTGAGATAGATAATCATAGAGTCATAGAATAGTTAGGGTTGGAAAGGACCTTAAGATCATCTAATTCCACCCCCCAATAATGGTAAAACTAAGGCAGTTGTATCAGTCTTGCAGACAGAGACTGATACATGCTTATTTGTATTTGTACTGTTATTTGTTTCCCCTTCTGGTTCCCATTGGGTAGACAGCTGTATCTATATGGCCTTTTTCCTTCACAGGTTCAGATGTGGTAGTTTTGTTCTGTGGCTGGCACTCAGGTACATTAATTTCTCCAGTGCCGAAACGTCGACAGCTTGTTCAAAAGCCAGACAAAATGCAGTGATTATGTTCAATCATTGAGCCATTCTTTGATGCTGAAGAGTGGGCTATCTAAAGTTTAGAGGTCTTCTAATCATCTGCATCCATCAGTCACAGGTACTGTAGAAGTTGCTAGGCTCCACATCCTCACCTTGTTTCTTCTGACTAAAAGGTGATTTAAGAAATTCTCTGTTCTCATTTAAGAGTGCAAGAGTATTGTAATATCAAGTTCAGATTTGTTTATGGCCAGTGAAGATAGGTAAAAGCCACCATTAAAGATGGGAAACCCTGGATCCAGCAAAAGCCTCTCTCAGTCCTCAGGGTGTATTCTACGTGACAACAGTGGTGATAATAAAGGCACTTTCTTTGGATTCTGGCAGGAGTCAGAAATGGAAATGAAAGGAGTTGGCTGCTGTCACAACAGCTTCAGCTCAGCAATGTCTCTTGTACTGCCAGAGACTGCAGTAGCCTGTGTTTACCCACAGAACTCTTCAGTAATGTGTGGTCACTGAGGTGTGTGATATAAATCCAGCAGGATTGAAACAGCAGGAGGTAGGGGCTGCTTTAATATCCAGATTGGCTCAGAAACTTATGCTATGAGGGTTTCCTGGTGTGGAGTTATCACAGTAATCCTTCCCTTTTGCACCCATTAACACTCCTCAAGAAGGAATATAAGAAGATGAAATCTTCATAACAAGGAGCATATTTTGTCTAAAGCAGCCCATAAAACTCCATAATTAATCGAATGGAAGCGGAAAGAATAAAACCCCCCACTTTTTCAAGGCATAGGTCTAGCTATCCCTGGATATAGTTTGACTGTTCTGGCCAGCTTTGTCAGGCAGAGACACGGTGTATGCTCTGTGACTGCAGGGGGAAATATCACCCCTGGTCAGCACAGGCAGCACAGCTCTCCAACCAAGAACTGAAAGTGCCATCCCAGGTACAAACTTCTGCTTTAAATAATTTACTCCATGTCATACAGATTGGATTAAAAATAAAGGATGGGATTAAAGGATTTCCTTTTTGTTTTCCTCTTCTTTTCTTTTATTTCAGAAACAGCCACTGAAAAACCCATAAGGGACAGAAAACAAAAGGATTGTCTAACATCATAATACCATTTCTTCTCATAATTATTGTTATTTGTCTTAAAACAAAACACCTTATACCTCACTTCTATCTCTCTGTTCATCAAGCGTTGAGCATACTGGAGCTACTGATGTGCAACTGGTGTCTATCGATCTTTTTCCCCCTACATTTATTTTTTTGCTGACAAGGAAACATGCATACCTGCGAATCCCATACTGTTAAAACTGAAAAAGAAGTTGGTTCCACAAAGGCACTAAATTGTCTTAATTTTGCTGTTTGAAACATGCAGAAGTTTCCTTAGGCTTCTTTCACTCCTGTCTTCTCATTTTTTGCCTATAATGTATGTGAATGCGTGCATGTTAAAGACAGGGAGAGGGAGAGAGGAAGGGAGTGGGTTCTTGAAGGTAGGGGAGAGAAAGAGGGAGAAAAGGAGTAAGAATAAATATGGACATAACTGGGTTTATTTAAAATCCTCCCCCACTCCCCTATTTATTTTTTTTTTAATTTGATAAAAAAAAGTCAACTTCACTTTAACTTAAAAAGGATGAAGTAGACCTACATAGATGCATGTTCTGTGTGTGTAGTTAGACATACTGATGTCCTAACTCAAGTTATAATCACTCCTCTGCGTGTGAAGAGCTATTGCTTGCCTTGGTATTTCTTATCGAGGAATTTCATTTGGCATACATACAAGATCATGAGCGAATTTTGATTTCAGTGGGAATTCCATAGACATGAGGCAAGAAATAAGAGAGTTGCTCTGCCAAAACAGCGGAGATGGTCTGTGGTCACAGGTGCCCTACAACATAACTTATGCCATTGACAAAATCAATGTGTGGCCTCACAAATAGGATTTTTTTCCCCAGGTTCTGGAGAGGGCCATTGGGGAAGGAGGGTTGAGCTGCTTGTCTGGGTAATTGCTTTCCTGGTGGAAACTTCTCCCTGAGGCGCTAATTACTGATCAGTATGGACCCAGACTGTGGCACAAAAGGGCACAGATTTAGAATACCACCACAAATGCCCTGATTCATCCAGCCTGTCAGAAAGTAGCACATGCCGTACAGGTTCTGTCTGTCACACCTTCAGCTAATAAAGTTTCTAATAACCAAATATAAATTCTTCTCTACCTTCCACATAATGAAGGATCTGAAATATTATGCGGTTCAAAAGTCAACAAAAGAATTACACTAGACATTGAGCAAGTGCAGGATATGGCCCAAAGAACATGGTTGCAGTCTCCACTGTAGCACTGGAAAAAATAATTATTAATAAAACTGAGAGACGTGAGATATCTCTGCTTGGCTTGCAGGTTTTTCAGACTCTGCTTTTTAGATTTAAAATAAAGAGCTCAAGGGTAAAGTTTACCCATGTTTGTGTCTGTATATTAGAGGTACTTGTCTGTACGTTAAACACTTTTTATTCAGATTTAAGTTCTTTCAGAAAATGGCTTCATCTTGTGCCTGTAAAATTCGAAGAATCTGAGACATACATATGATGATTAGGAGATTTCAAAGAAATGTTTTCATTTAAACCTAGATATAAATATTTTCAAGTGAAAAGACACCACGGTATTCTGCATTACAGTCATTGCTCAAAAATGTTTCTCTTGCTCTGGCCTCACATGACTTCTCATATTTGCCAAGATAGCCGAGTCACACGTCTACCAGCGGAGGAGAAAATACCTCAAAGGAGATCTGTGGTGTTCATATGAACGCCTTCAGAAACATGACCCTGCTTTATCTATAGATGTATGCAGCTCTGCTGAATCTCCACCGACTCTGGAGCAGAAGGATAACAGATTCCTGATATTTCTCTCTTAGGCTGTAACACTGAGTTAAGTAGATTTTTGTTTGCAGACGTCAGTGGCTTCTAAACAATGCCAGCATTGTGAAGGCCTGCCCTCCACACTGTTGCTGCCTGGAGCGGCTTTCCTTTCGACAAAACTGCTCCCAATTATCTTTCCCCTTAATGAGCATTCCATGTTTCTGAGAAGTTGTAACCTAGAGGCTGAGGTTGTATTGTTATGACTGCACAACTGTGTATTGATGTCAAGCTTGTAGGACCCTTATCAGTTGTCTGCCTCAGCATACTCAGTCTAGGACAAACACTGTTGTGGCGACTTCATTTACGAAAGTCCCTGTAGTACTCAGAAATTCCAGATGCTATCAGGGAGTATCATTAGACAGGGGTATAACATAACCGACTGAAATCTTATAGCCCCATGTGCTTTTGTAACACTGAGATCTGGATTTTCCCATATGCAGGCCCTGCCAGTGATGGGGGATCCTTTGCTTGTGGTGCCATGCCCTACAGCTTGCTCTTCACTGGTGCTGGTGGCTGGTGTGGTCTTTCTTTCAGCACACTGAGAAGGTTTTTTCCACTTGGTAAAACTTGCCCAGTGTTCTCGGGGTGTCCTTAACTAAACCAACCCTCTTCTTGCAGGTTTAGTTTCCAACTTTAAGCTGTGGTTGGCTACTGTGGCAAAGCTGAGTGCTTTGGGGTTGGGACTAGATGTTCTTTTAAGGTCCCTTCCAACCCAAATCATTACAGGATTCAGTGGCCAAGATCCATTCACTGAGACCTCCTTGGCAACAATTCTTTATCTAGTACACAGATACAACTCTATTAATATACTCCAAAAGTACATTTCTGCATTTCTCCAGAATATTTTTTCATTGCCAGTGAGAAAACCAGGTTAAAGCTTCCAAGTATTTTATGAAATAAATTCATGACATTTTATTTAGTCACTTTTTAAAAATTTTTATTTAAAGGGTTTTATAGTACTGCATAAAAATACATTTCAAAATGAAAAGTGACTTTGAAAGAGAATGTCAGAATCTCACCATTTGATAAAGTGCAGAAATGAATAATGACATCTTGAAAAGAAGGTATTTATATTTTTTACCCTAAGACTATTGTAGCTAATAGTTTCAGATAGAAAACCCCTTGTCTCTGAATGTCAAAGAGGTGTTCTCTGTTCCTGACAGAGAACAAAAAGATATTTTTCCTCACTGGCTTTAGATGCATGAATTTACATACATCATACGCCACGCTATGCTGGGTTTATAAGGCTGATAAAAGTGATGTATGAGGGTCACATTACATTTTGAAAAGATCACGTGTGGAAAAAAAAGCACACAGAAGGAGAAAGAGACAAAAAGGAAGTCATTATCTGTGAAAACAGGCCCAGATTTGGCAAACAAAGCTTAGCTCAGAAAAAACATGTACTTATGCCTATACAGAAGCACGCGGCTTAATGGGGCTCATGTGGGCATTAGGCTGGCTTGGCAAGGAGCGCCGCCAGCAGATTGAAACTGAAGCAAAACAGGAGGCAGATATAAATCAACTTCAAAAATGGAGTTGAAAGAAATACTAAAGAAAGAAGTGTTTGTTATGTACAGAATTAAAAACCAACACTGGGAAGTATTCCCTTTTATCGTTGGTACATGTCATGCGACACTCAGAGGGCATGTGTTTCAGAAGGCTTGAAAGCCCCCAGAATCACATGTAAAAATCAAATATTTCATCCCAAGTGAGATACAGAAAAAAGCAGCAAATTAGCTCCACCGTTTAATACCAGATATTCATGGAGTTTAAAACCAGATATTCATGCTGCTGTTACATAGGTTTTCTTAATGGTCACTGCTGAGCTCGGATGTGCCAGCCCAATCGCCCCAGTGCAGACCCAGCGGGGATGTCCATCACTTCCCACCCTCCTTGAGAGCTTGAGCAGTCCCAGGGATATGGCTAAGGGGCAGCCTGAAGTCCTTCTAGATACCCCTCTTTGCACCTGCCGATGGGACCCTCGGGATGCCTGTTTTCATCTGTGCCTGGGTAGCTGGGAGAGGGACCACGCGCAGCTTCTGATGCTGTAAGGCAGCGATACTATCCAGTGCTCCCTGGGCTCTGAACAATAGTGCTTTATGCACGCAAGCGCCGCTGACACATCGCTGGGAGAGGGAGCCAGTGAGGAGAGCAGCTGCTGCTTCCGCCGTGCAACCCCATTCCCCACTCTCTGCTCTGCAGCCAAGTCTCCCGGTTCCCTGCAAGCCCCACATCCACACCCAGAGCCGGGTGGGTTTTGCTTGTGCCCCTCAACAATGGCGTATTAAGCTGGAGCATGCTTGCTCCTGTGTGTTGGCATTCATTGCCACCCGTTTTCTTCCCACCACCTTGTGCTACTCAGATAGCAGCAGAGCGAGGTGCTTTGCGAGCATGTAAAAGTACAAGTGCCCCTGCAGTGTTTTAGTACTGTGTCCCATTGCCTTTGCTTTCCTGGCTATAACAGGCGAGTGACAGCTGCATTTAAATGTAAATCAATAGGGCTATTCTTTAGCTAGTCACAGCTGGCATATTTTTCTCCTCTAGGCTTTTCAGCATAAAGAAATTGTGGCACTACCTGAGAACTAGCTAGTGCCTGCAATCTGGCCTGCTAGGCGAAAGAAGACGTGCTAAAAGGACACATCCCAGCAAAACCCTCCAGAAGGTCTCATTTGCCTCCCAGACACGAGACTCCAGTGCAAACTTAGTGCTAAACATGAAGATCCATCTTCTCTCATTGTTTCATTTCATTTGTGTGTTTTGGCTGCTCTGTAAACTTTAGAAACTGTAATCAAAGGTGTTGCAAAATCTGCTTGCACTTCCCCTCTACAGCAGGAGCTTGCAAGAAGGAACACGACTGCTTGCCTGCATGGCTGCACTGCTGCCTGGCAGGTGGAGACTTGTGGCCCCATCTCCGTCCCATGGGCTCTGAACAGCTCAGCCTCCAGACCCATGAGTTTTCTATTCTCATTTGAGAAGTGTAACAGCTGCCACAAGAACTGTGAAAAGTGGTTTGAGCGGAAAGACACTGATAACTCTCTTTTCGGGGGTATTGCCTAGCCTGCCTTTGTAGGCATCTCTGGAGCTTACTCTTCTGGCCATGCTTCCCGCATCAGAGGCTGCTTTGGCTGGACTTGCTACCACCGGGCATGGTTGAACCTGCCTCTCTAGTTTGAAACAAGGGATGACAGGGCAAAGTATAGGAGACACAGCAAGCTCAGGCAAAGAATATATACACAGGGAAGTGTGAAATCTGTCTTAGTCTGAAAAAAACCCCGAAGAGTAGCCCTCATAAACATGCATTATTCCCTCCTTTGCAGTAAACGTTTACTCAGGTGCCACTCTACTGCCACCATTTCACTCCTTACACAGAATCCTTCTTTCTGTTCTCTTTTCTATACATATGTGGTATATCAGCAGCTCCCAGCCGCGATGCCCTGACGTCAGTGCCGGCTGCTGGGAGCAGGTCTTGGGATGGAGGGAATTGAGCACCACTGATTCAATTAGCCTCCTGTGACTCACTGCTCAAAGAAGTGCCAGGAATTGATGGGCTTGGGAAAGTACTTACTTTTTTCTCATCAGGAAGGAGCAAATCCCAGGAAGCCCAGCTGAGCATATGAACATCAAAGAGTCTAAGAAAGCTGGGCTGGCCAAATCCCAGTTCTGTGGAGGCGAGCCCAAGCAGTCTAGCAGGACTCAGTGGAACCAGGAAAACTTCATGATATTTTGGACATCTGCATAATCCAGTAAGACAATAAATTATTTGTCACCTTGTTGCAGAGAGCTGATTTTAAAGTTGAGATCTGGGAAGTTGTTGGCAAGCTTACAGCTTTCCGGTTTACTTATCTTTTATTTTTCTTTAAGTAGGTGGCTCTAAATACTGAAGGAACATGTAAAAAAACAGAAGTATCTGAATAAAGACAGTTCTTATTTTAATGCAACTGCTTTGTTTTGCAAATTATAGACAAGACATTGATTATTTGTCTGTTGTTGGTGTAACATTTTGTTGAATCACTACTAGATTATATTATTTCCAGGCTAAGGATATTCTTTTGTTTGCCTATCAACAAACATATCTCTCACTGTAACAGAAGCTACAGATCTTGTATTCATGCTGCAGAAGACAAGATAATGAAGAAGCCATTAACAGAAACTGTCATTTTTATAGCTACGGCTATTCTGTCATAATTCAAGTCACCAACTTTTGTAGTTCTCCCCAAAAAGGAGAATCAACTGTCCTAGGCACAAGAAAGAAAGATTTTCACACAAAAGAAAAGGAAAAAAAAAGTAAACCTGATGTATAAAGATGAGCAGCATAGAAAAATAAATACTGATAAGGTATATTACAGAGCCAGAAGTTTTGATGTGCTGGTGAAGAATTTCCTTCTTCCTAGGCATTTTTACTGAGATCAAGGACATGACAGATGATACTAAGTCAGCACAAAAATGTGAGCTTTCAAGTGGTCTAGCTCACCCTTTGACTTCGACACGTGCATTACTTGGTTTAGAAAGGGACAGCTATACAGAAGTCAGAATATATGGCTATTTGCATCAGCTAAAATATTGGTTCACCACCATTAAACACCATTATAATTTTACTTTTATTACTTCAACTCAAATGATGGATGGATAAATAAAGATCCATATGAGCGGAATGCTTTACGTAACCACTCCTCCCAAAAAATACCCCAAACAGTAAAGACGAGACCAGCAGCTCTTTCACCAGAAATGCTGTAATTTCAGAGCATGTGTTTTCTCTGCGTATTCTGAGAGCTTATTTTGAGATTATTATGAGGAAAATCTGAGGTTACCGGTGAATGAATCTGAGGAAAAACGTGAATATAATGAACTCAACAGTCTGGAACAGTAAAGGTCCAAGAAGACAAAAGAAGACAGCGGCTGTGAAGGAAGTACTCAATTTCCATTTGCTTTGAATTTATTTTTCCAGTTAAGAAGGAGAATATACTCCTCTTTCTATGTTCTCACCAAGATTCAAGAGTTAAGACTGTGTAAAGAAGACCTACTAATCCTGAGGTAATTTCTGCCTTCAAATAACTGCAGTATGGAATTTCAGAGCATAAAAACTAATGACCATCACCCAGAAGGCAATGGCTGTGTTCAGCTTGATACTGTTCAATAATTCTCGTGTTAAATGACACCCGGATGAGCCAGGCAGATGTTTTCTTATCTTCCCCTCCCCATCAGGCTTGGATCTAAAAACATCCACCAAAATTCCTGCTCTTATAACAGGCTATTACCCCAAAAAACACACACCTTGTCATGCCTCACTCATGAATATTTTCACTGGCATCAGCGCAAACATAGGCCAGATATCTGTAAAGTCCAAAGACAGCTTTAAAGTCAGTTTTTGTTGTAGTAGTTATGTTTAGGGGAAACAGTTATTCAGCATTCTCACGTATTTTACAAAGGGTAGCAGTACATCTTAGTGCCTGCAGTTGTGTTTCTAAGATCAGCAGGTTTATGAATGGAAAACATGTTGGTTTTGACTTCATTCAGAAGCTAGAATGGACCTTCGCTGTCTCTGTTCTGGTGCTTGTGCAGTTTCTATGTGTTGGCTGATATGTTGCACGCTCAGTTGCACATTCAAGTTCAAGTCCTTGGATGACTGCAAATGCAGCGGCTTGTCTTTGACATATTTTGATACGTCAAATGCCCCATAAATAGATGATACATGTGCATCTTCATGGATGAAAACCCACTGCAGTAGTAATGGTGCTGAAGGGGGAGAAAAGATCAGCACAGTGTTTCATTTTTGCAGTGCATGTGCTGCAGGGTCCTCCATCATCTACCACACCCACACTGCATAGGCTTTGATGGGCTTCAGCAAACAAGCAGGTCACTCTCCATCCAGCAGACATTGGAGTGGGCATCTCACATGAGCCTGGTGCCATATTCTAACTACTAGCACACTAGCAATTAACCCTGTTATTTATTATGTGAAGCAAATAAAAAACCAGGAGAGTAAACTGAGAGAGAAGGGCAAGGAGGAGATGTGAGGGGAAACACATAGGCTTCAAAAGGCTCTTAGAGGTTGCTAGATCTATTAACTTATTCCTTAAGTTTTCCTGCCAAAATAATACTTGGCACAAGAGGATTCTTCTTTAAAAGGTTACTGAATTAGCACAACGTGGCAATATCAGTTTTGAAAAGACTTTTGAAGAGAAGCCCACTACTTTTTCAGTGGTGTTGCCATGGATTTCTTGTTTATTTTCTGCCGCCAGGCTGGATTTGATCTGTTTGCTTTGGGTCGTTCAGCTTATGACATAATAATTAATACTGTTTGCTAGCAAAACACATAATCAGGAGGAAACTTGATCAAAAGGTTGGTACAAAATTAGGAGCCTGGATAATGGCATCTCCTTCCTTGCAGAGACAATAATAAAGCCTGATCACATCACCTCTTTTTACCACTGTTCCCTCATCTGATTTGTCTTCTTAGCTTCTTACAGAAGACATCTTGGAGATAGTGAACAATGCCTGCAAAGGGTCCCACCATCAGCAGGAGTTTGAGTGTTCCTGTGGTCATTTCTGTTTTTGCAATCCCAGCAGCATCCTTGTCTCAATTTCAAAGGTGGACAGCAAAGTCACAGCTCAGATGTCTTGCAAAGGCAGGAACAAGAGTCCTGAAGTACAAGGAATAATGAATTCAATTATATGACTGTTTGGCTCAGCAGCTGCTAGTTAATTCAAGGCTGTGCAGACTATTTAGCAAATTCAGGTATGGGGGAAATAAATCAAATGGAACAAGATGATTAAAGTTGAAGCAGCTCACCAATCTGAAGAGAAGAGGAAATAATAAGATCTGTGCTGAAGGTATGTGCAACTGAAGATAAAAAAGAAATAACCAGAAGGCTCTCCTGATGATCCTTTAAAGATTGTTTTTAAAATTTCAATTGAATAAGTTTAAAAAAAAAAAAACCCAAGCAACCAAGCAACAACAAAAAACAAAACGAGAAAAGCCATTGTAGCCTTAAAAAAAGAAAAGAAAAGCCCATAGAATTGCTGGAATTCAAGTTAAAGGGTAGCAACAGGAGGCTTAAATTCTCTAGAAACCACTAAAACTTTTCAGTATGATTTAGGAAGGAGAAAATTTCTTTCACAACTGGAACAAAGATTAATTTCCTGGAGGAAGGAGACCTTATAACATGCAAGGAGAATTAGAGTGACTTCAAGGAAGAGAAATAGTGCATTTCTGCTTGTGATAACAAAGTCAAGCAGAATACTGAGTAGCAGCCAATACTTTTCTTAGGTTTCAAACAGCTTTGGAATGTTATGATGTCTCAGGAGTAATTTTGAAGCAACATATTATTTGCACTATTATTTGATTTTTCAAGGTATTATTGAAATTGCAAACTGTTTTTGTAAGTTGTTAGATATGTATATGAAAAAAAGAGTGTGAGAGAGGGAAAGAAAGAAAGGACAGATTTCACTTGTGCCAGGTACTGCCAACAAAAACACAGTATCCTTTAGATTGCCATTATCCTTGTTCTTCTAATTTCCAAAATCATTTTGATATGGACAGAGAATAGTGACTGACACTGGGACCTTTCCCCATCTCTGGCCCTACTCAGTGGTGCTTGCCTTCCTCTTCAGACCTTTGAAGAGACAGCTGTAGGGGTCCAGGGGTATGAGCAAAGGACTGATCTCCTTCACCAACGCCCCACCAGACATTCATTTTCCTCAGCATCTGCAGCCATCCAGGATTACCCATCAATTTTGCAGCAGCAGAGCACAGCTTGGATCTCTCCCCATTTGCTACAGTGAATATACATGGATGGCATGAGCTAGTTTTATACCCTCTGGGTGTAATACAATGAGATATTATTCCTCTTGTAGATAACATCTGGGGCTACGGCAGAATCTTTTAATTGTCAGAGTCACACGCTGGGAAGGCAATTTGGTTGCTTTCTTCCTACCCCATCCAAGGTCACTGTAGCTCTCTCAAAACATCTCCTGTGCCTGCTTAATCATGCCATTTTCTCACCTCTTTTCGGAAAGGAGTTGTTTTTTTGTGGCGCTTGGGCTTTTCAGGGAAACATTACTTCAGTAACCAACGAGTCCAAGGATAAAAAGCACAGAGAGTTTTTATTTTCCTACTGTCAATTGTAGCAGATATGCAAATCTCAACTCCGAAAAACATTTAGCATTTTTCACTGCAGCAATGTTTTTTTGTAGAGGAGTTCATCAGACATGAACATTTGACAAATCAGAGCCTGGTAATAGTAACTTTCTGTTATGGATTTCCCTAGTGGAAAGCTGCAGCAAAGGGCTTTCCTAACCTGTACATACCTGCATCTATATGTATATCTAGATTTATCTGTTTTAGAGTTTAACCCCAGTTGTGGAGTGCTGCCAGCAGGGTGATGTGTTCTTAGACTGAAGCTAAGGTTGTGGCAACAAGTTTGATGTGAAAAGAAGATGTAAGTCAGAAACAAACCTGCATGATATTCACTAATACATGCACCACTCAACTGAATTAAGATATATCTTTAATTTGAAAAGCATTCCTTCTTAAAACTGATGCTTTAGCAGATAGAAACTCAAAGACATTGCCTGTGCTGTTCAGAATTCAAGCCAAGTGATGAGCACTAGAGAATTTTCATTGACAGCCTTCCTGAAAAGTTCTATGCTGTTTGAATATTGTGACAGTTATTCCAAGTTTCTTCAGTGACCTGTAAAGAAAGACAATCGATGTAGCCTGAAGCTTGTGTAATATCATCTTCTTCAGAAAGTATTTCTGCAAACAAAGGGAGTAAAATAAACACACAACTTCCAGGCAATTGGGATCCCAAAAAAAGCTTGCTTGAGGGAAGCACCTTCTGTTACAGACAAAAGAGGTAATTCACCGAAGCTATGGAAAGAACTCTTTTCCCCAAAGAAAAGATCTAATGACCCCTATAAAGAGAGCCATATTGTGATGCTGTAACCTGATTAGAGGGAAAGAGGGTCTTTGTGTCTTTTAGTCTTTGTACTAACAGGAAAACAAGGTGCTCTGCAATAAATAGGAAAACTTTTTCTAAAGCTTTATGATCTTCTGTGCTACCTTACAAAATACCGTATATGTTACCCACCTCAAAAAAACCCACAATTAAAGTGAAATTATTCTTCTCTTTTCAAATGTCAGGCTGGCTGGAGAAGCAGCGTTAGAAATGAGAGAGCCAAGAAGCTGCCTCCTTTGAAACAAGCACTTTAAAGCAATTGCAGCATGTTTGGGGCACAAGGAGATGGGACCATATCGTGCAGCAGGGTGAGTGCCTTCGGGTAACCCTGAAGATGGCCCTTGCATGGGTACGAAGGGTTGGGGATAACTAAAAGAAAACTGAACAGAATAAGGAGGAAATCAATGAGGTGAGCTAGGCTTGCCCATTCTGATAAACACAAAAATAATGGCAAGGGGCATCCAGGAGATGGGATTTTACATTTGCCATATTTTAAGGGAGATAACATGTTCACTCAGAGACTGTTAAACTTGTCCCAAGGCATTTTGAGAAGGTTAGCATGATGAAAAAATGACATGTACTTTTATTGAAAGAAATATCAGATCTTTTTTTCAAACAGGCATCCTCTTACCCAAGAAAGTGACAGCTATGGAAGGGAAACTGATGCACTTCAGAGTGTAAACCTGGGAAAAAACCTGTACTTTGGCAGAGCAGTTCAAGCAAGTATCTGTGTGACGCAGAATTTTTAACTCACTCCCCTAATGCAGTTCATACCAACCACTTTTAAAGAAAATTAGAGTTGATGGACCATTATGCTTAGTCCCTATGACTCAATTTGGGTTATACTATGCAAGCTTTTTTACACAATTACAGATAGTAGTAATGCTGTACCTGGTAGCTGCCTGTTGTTTAAATGAAGGGGGGTGAGATCTATTAAAGGTGTGGTTTGATTCCATAAAGAGGCGATATGTTTGCCTGAAAGAAAAAAGATTCCCTATATCCTGTCTTTTTGTATTGCTCTTAGGATGAGAAGGGAAAATAGGAGGCTATAAGGAAAGATCTGAGAAGCCAGGAAAATGCTGGGCTAAGCCATAGTTTGCAGGGACTTGCACAGCTGCAGCTTCAAGATTCCTTATCGGTGGCTTTCCAATGCAAGCATTTGGGGACCACCTCTGGGCTGAGTAGGTGGCTTGTTCATCACAAAGCCCCTTTGCTGGTAAAAGTTTTGCTCTCTAGCAGTAGTCATTCAGAGAGGCTTGCCTGGTGGGGGAGTGAATATCTGTCTATTGCTATCACAGTACGTCCCTGTCTCTATGTGCAGAGATGGATTTATTTTTTACCACCTAGACACCAAAGCTGGTGATCCACCTACTTCTAGCTGGTGAGAGGTGAGTGGAAACGATAATGTTTGGGAGAGAGATAGGCTTCGTTGTGTGTTGAATTCTTAAATGGGTGTAATACCTACATGATGCCTGAAGGTGAGAAAAGGGGTTCACTGGAAGGAGACATCTCTCATGAATATTTGTCTGTGATCATCCTACCTAACAGACCCACTTCCTCTGTTTTTAGAGAACAGTCTGAAAAGCTGGATTTAGTGTGCTCTTTTCCTATGAGAATCAAAGAGCACTGAGAAAGCCCTCGCCTGGAATTAAACAAGATGAGTGGTCTGGATCGATACATGATCGAGAGACTGTCTGCAATTCACTTTCTGAAAGTGACAACTGCTGCATGTTTTCTAGGGTGGCATAAATAAGGCATGGTATATCAGGCCCCAAGGAGTTATAAGTTCACCACTAACAAACTTTGGATCTAGTAGGGCTAAACCAGATAGCTAGTTTAAAGCATTTCCTTTGCTTTGCTGTCATTGATACCACTGAGGTATAGACGTATGCTAAGCCCCTAGGTATAATGATAAACACAAATATTAAAGTAACATGTTATTTACTTGCACTGAATAAGATTTGCTAAATATCCAGACATGCTCATAGAGATGATTAAAAAAAAAAGAAGAAACCCTCAAACTTATGTCATCCTCATTCGGTCCTTCCAAAGCATATTAAGGTGAAGGAGATAGCAAGCAGTTGGGAAACACGTGGTGGTATCAGAAGGGAATAGCTTGAACAAGACAAGGGCATTCAACAGTACTTGTAGTAAAGTGGGTGTTGATTGTTTTGTGAGCGTTTTCCATAGATAATGAACAGAGAAATTTTGACACAAAGTTAATTACGAAAAATAGGACTGCACTCCAATGGCTAATTACTACCCATGTAAATTGACTAATGGCAAAGCTTCCCAGTTTCACTACTAGTAAGCTGCATCCAGAAGCCCGAATTAAGATGCCAATCTAGAGAATGAAACACATACAAATATCTTCACATTTTGAGAAGCCCTCTCAGCACCCAGGTTTAGCTGGGTAATTTCGCTCTGATGCCTAATCTGCTCACACATCCCCATGTCTACAAGCAGCTCATTAATAAAATCTCCCGCTTTGTTTCCTTCTCATTTTATATCACAGCAGGGCATTTCTCTCAGCAAAATAATCTGAGTAAATAAGGATATATCCAGGGCTGGAAATCTCCGCCCTTGGAACAAGCTTCTGGCAAGCATGTCAGATGAAAGACAAACCCAAAAGGGGGGAGGTGGGAGTGGATGAACGTGATTCCTCCTCCTCATGTCAAAGTGCCCTCACTTGGGAATGGGGAGGGAATTACAAAATGCTCATTAAAAGCCCCACATGTATTTATTTCAGAGCTAAGGTAAGGAGCCGTTACCTTCCTGGACACATCATTAGGGGTATGAATGTAAAACCAATAAAGCAATTACTCTCAAGGAAAGATAATGTTTGACATCTTAGGCTCTGAATCTCTTCTCAGCAGCCAAAGGGATAAGATGACCAGCTGCCCTCGCTGTTGTGTTAACTGAAGATATGATCCCTGAGAATATTCTAGATGCATGAACTACAGCAAAAAGCACAAATTACTGCAAATTACCCCTTTTCTCTGTTTCTTAGGCTTGCCAGACATGAACAACTAACATACATTGTGCACAGTGAGACTGAGGAGAAAAGATGAAGCACAAGACCTAAAACCACCCATATCAATTCACTATGCCTCAGCCACACATGTTCACCAAGAAGTAAAAATCCCCCTCCAGCTAATTCATTGACAGTCATTGCCACATCCTTAACCAGCAGAAACTTCCCACTGGTGAGTGGATCAAGCTATTCCATACCTCTGGAAACTGTCAGAAGGCAGTTGGCAAAAAAGGCAGCTCCTGTCAGGCATCTCTGACATGCTGCAGCAGCAGCAGCAATCCTAATCTAACTTTCATGACTGCATTTTGGATTAAGTTGTGAGAAACAGCCGCTCTCCTGCTGCTCAGGCAATGCAGGCATTATTACTGGCCCTTAAAGCTTCACAAATGAGCATTGCGGTTCTTCTTGATGGTAGAAAACAACAATTTTCCCTCCAGTTTTGGGATTCCCTGTGTCCATCATAGCTTTTAGACTAAGGGACATTTTTGCTCGGAGCAGCATTAACTGCTTTAAATCCTACTTTTGCACTGCCTTGCAAAAACCTCAGTTTTGTTTAGTAGACGGGAAATGCTGGGGGAAGGAGGAAAAGAAAAAGACCACACTAATAATTTCTGGGTAATTACACTGTCATGGTTGAGAGCTGGAGAAGGCTGATGAGGGCTAATTCTAACTCTAAACCATCACCAAAGCCTATTTTCCACAGTGGCAGGAAGTCAATGATGTAAGTGGAATTTCCTACGGCCTAAAAAACAGGATAATGGAGCTCGACATGTGAATATCTGGAATTGTCTTAACAGCAATCAAGAATTTTCTTGGGTTTAGCCATGGTTTATGAGTAGGATTCTTCTTTTCTGATTTTTTTTTTCCCCCCAATAGTATAAATATAACTATAATGTTATCTTTGATGCAGTAAAAACTTTTATATGACATTTTGGTCTAGATGAACTGTTAATGTTGCTATTTGATCTGATTGGAACTCAAAATAACCTGTTCACTGCGTAAAGCCTTTTTTGTGAACTAAAAGCTTGAAGAGGCAAGACAAAAAGAAGGTGTCATAACATTTTTAGTTGTTAAGCATAACACATTCAATGTCTATTTTAGTGTCTAACAGCTGCCTGTCTATCTGCTATCATAGCAGTCTGACAGACTGATTTTTTTTACCCTATATTTTCTTCTTGCATTGTAAGAGAAATAAGCACAGGAAGGAGATGGGTGAGTACACTGGGCAAAGGGACAACTTTTGCTCCCTTCCAGAAAGGGCACTAGAATGTGGACCTATGTGAGCATACCACAGCACATCCTAGCTGCAGGTTCTAAGGAAATCAGATGAGAATTTGGCCTCTGCTCCCAGGGCAGTGTACTAAAATAATACTTGTACCTAGGCTTTCTGGCAAACTCACAGCTGATGCCACATACAAATCTGAAAGTACCCTCACAGTTTTGCATGGTGACTGAGGGCATTAAATCCTATGATATTTAAATGTGTA
Organism: Cacatua alba; assembly: GCA_024361745.1. Lineage (NCBI taxonomy): Eukaryota > Metazoa > Chordata > Aves > Psittaciformes > Cacatuidae > Cacatua > Cacatua alba. The sequence continues at coordinate 15,752 of JANEMJ010009491.1, read as the reverse complement.
TCACAGCCGATATGTTTCATGTACACGTTTTAATACAATCAGGCATCTTTACTTGGGAATGGCTATGACATATGGAGGCAAATTAATTTTTGGAAGAAGAAGTAAAAGTTCCTGAACGGAAACGTGTTAAAACCAGGAGGAGGGTGGCCTTTTTTTTTTTAATACCATGGTTTAAAACTCTTCTTCAGGCACTTTAAGTAAAAAAATAAGTTGCAAGCTTCATTGCCATGGCTCCATTTTACACAGACTGCATTTATATTTAACAGTTGTGATTGCTGCCTGCTGATTGATTAATTTTTGCTCAAGCATGGCTTTTCTTTTTCTTTTCCCCCTTTTCTTAAGCCTTGCAGCAAGTACTCCTCATCCTGACCTGCCCTCATCTCTGCTTGTAGCCCATAACCCAATGAAACCCTGATGCTGAGTGAACTCTGCAATATGAAGCAAACAAATCCTCCATTCCACAAGACTTTTATACCTTAAGGTTCTCTTCACTAGAGTTTTATGGACTTGTAGCCCAGAGGAACTGATGATTTCCAAGGGCTGGAGGAGAATTTGCCATTTGTAATTGGAGGGAGAGAAAGCAATTTAAAAAACATCCCTTGACCTTCAAGCGCCAAGAAGAAAGATGAGCTTTGAGCTAGGTGCTGGCTATGTTGTAACCATCTGGGATATGGTACAGCTGATCTTCATCACAGAGAGGCGCTGATGTAGAAGAGGGAATATACCGGACAACGTGTAGTCCAACAGGAGATACTCTATCAAAATCAGCTTGCATTTAGGGGGTAGAGAGAATACTGAAAACATGACCCTGTTAGATTTTATGTAACAGCGGGAAACAAGCGTGAAGTCAGTGTTTACCTGACTTCGTTATTTAGTATTTTCCAGTAGTACAGCCCTTCTTTCAGATGGGGAAAAAATATATTGGCTTGTAATTACCTTTATTTCTCTCGCTGTCAATATCCCTCTACCACAGCCAAGTAAGGCTTCTTGCTGTTTCCCACATCTGTATCTTATAGAAACCACCAACAGCGTGAAGTTATTAGACTCCTTATGCAAGTGACTGTGTTTTTCCCAACTATTTATTATCTGTCTCTTGATGCACACAATGTGCTAGGATGCGTTCCCAGACAAAGCCATCGGGTGCATCTTGAAACAGTTGAGCAGAAAGACTATTTCAATTTATCAAGTCAAAATAGCTACTTGCACCAGGAAGTACCAAGCTGCATTCAGGAGCATAGTTTGTGTATATGAATAACTTGAGAAAATGACTCAAGAATTAAGGTTTGGAGTTTCAGCTTGCTATATAAAATGTAAAGTTAGAAAAAACACTTGCTTACATATTATTTGCATTCTGCAAATTAGTCTTATGGACATTCCTCCCTATTTCATTAAAGGTCACCAAGAAGTAGTGGCCATAGCCCACATTTAGTATGTATGACATATCATAAGAAGATAACATTGGACTAACACACTTCAAAGACCTAATACAACTGCGAAACAAATTACAGAAATACAATTGTCTCCAAGCTGCCTTTTAAGGAACAAAACTTCCACGTAGAGTATCACAGCATGACAGAAAATCAAGACATGAGCAATGGATCACCATTTTGCATCTCCTCCTAAGCATAACGCCTCTAAAAACGTAATTCTCTTTAACATCATGCTGGAGCATTGGCTTAAGAGTAATACAGAAAGGGAAGTGCTAGCTCCTAAATCACCAGTGTTGCTTATTATAACACTTAGGTTTGCTCTGGAAGTTTCCCAAAGGCAGACCAGCTCTGAAAGCCACATTACTTTAAGATGTGGCGAGATCACAGCCTGAGACACAATGCCTGCAACATACATTACCATCTGCAGCCATCACCACTCATTCAGTTACATACACTGTGTAGCATGTGAGGGTGTAGAGGGCCGTTTTCTATATGTCTTTCCTATTAGCTTGGCCGGATTTAAAACAAAAGCTAATCTTTGACTACAGACTCCTTTCACAATTTGAATACCATGAGGCAACTTCCGACAGTAACTTGTTTCCTATGATGCTTTTTTCATAGAGCTAATGTAGGAAGTTGCACTAGGTAATTTTAAAGCAAGGAAGGCTATGAGGAATTAAACTTTGCAAGTTCTGGTCAAACCTAGATCTTAACAAGGTTAATACTCAGAGCTTGACCAGCCTTTAGGGGACTTTTCAATTAAAGTAAGCAAAGAAACTAAAGCTGCAAGTGCAAGACAGGAAACAGAAAAGGGCAGTGTAAATGGAGAAGTTTTTGCTCAGAACAGAACAGGCTGGGATAATTTTTTTCAATGGGATAAAGTACAGATATGCAAGCAACGTCATCATAAAGCAAAACAAAGCTCCGGAAGTTTATTGCACTCGAAACAAACAAACCAGCAAACTCAGTGTTCTTTATTTCATAATCTCCAGTACCTTCCCTCTCCAGAGAGCAAATCCACATCTGGCATAAAAATATCATTTCGTTATCGCAACTGAGCTACACAGATCTCCTGAAATTTTGCAGCTGTCTTTTTGTCCTCAGAAATGTTTTGGGGATGCATGCTACTCAATAGCTGATATGGTCTTCACTGGCATCCGTACTTGGATCACGAGGAGCTGTATAAGTGCAGAGCAACATAGCATACAACACAACCATTTTCTGCGTCTTCCAGTGTTTGGCCTTTTCAAGGGACTTTCATAGCACAATTTTGGGTTTGGCAGGAAAATAGCTCTGGGCAGGTGTAAAGGAAGCTTGGACTGGGTCAGGAGAAATATGGCCAAGAAGGGAAATGAGTTCAGTCTGGAAAAGAAATTAGGACAAGGACATAGGGATCAGTAGGCTCAGAAGTAGGGCTGAAGCAGAAAACAAATGGAAGAGGAAACCCAGAAAGGATGCAGCAGAGAGCTGGGGGTGTGTGGGGGGGAGACAGAAGGGAGGGGGTAGCAAAGAGGAAACACACATGTACAGGGAGTAATTAGGTGACTGTGGTAATGAAAAGGAAATAGAAAACCCAAAACAACATGGGAAATATGAAAACTTCTTTTTTCCGCTCAGCCACCAGCTGAAAGCTCTTCTCACAAAGTATAAACTGCATCTAAGCCAGGCTATCTGAAACTTCCAGTGCACATAAAAGAGTCTTCATTTGCTGCCTCTGGTCTGAGACATTTCATCTTTAATAGCACAGATGCCAGAATCATGTGGGATTTAGGCTTATAATCTATTGTTAATAAGCACCTCTAAACCACTACATAGATGCTATTCTCCTGTGTGAAGACTTGAACCATTACTCCTAAGCACCTCAGGAAAGGGTTGTTTTTAATTCAAAAATAAACTCCTTTACTGAAGTATGCTTTTTGCTTCCAAGTAGTACATTTCACACTAGAATATCTTCCTTCCAGAATCATTATAGTATACTAAAACTGATCACCTTACAAGCTTTTGTTCGTAAGAAGAGAGGGGGTGGTTGAGAAAAACATCAATTTAAAAGAGGCCAGAGATTAAATTCAATTCAGAGTATAAAGCCACTCTCTCTAGTTTCTCAATAACATGAAGATTGTCTCTAGTTTCCACTTTTCGGCTCAAAATGAAGTTCAAAATAAAGTTAATACAATCATTCTGCTGGTTCTGATCAATCATACTGTCTCTGATGGAAGATGGAGGTGCAGGAAAACCTACAACAGGCAATTACAAAATGCCTGCAAGGGAGTCTCTGGTTTAGAGGGAGCTCCTGAAGAAAAATACTTGTCTTTCTTTAATCCTTTCTATTGTTGCACTGTTACTTTGCATAGGGAAAAAGTGGGATGAAAACTTAGACTGATGTTGAAATGGGGAAAGTCCTGTTTGAAGCTGTGCCTTACAGCAAGGACTCATTTCCAATTCTTACATGCCCTGTTGCCTTGTATCTCTTTGTTCATAAGGGGCTGAAAGAAGAGAAGAGGAAGAGTCTGAATGGAAATGGGGTAATACTGTTTATTGTACTGTTAGAACACTGTATGAAAAACGATAGTATAGTGCCATTGACGCTGTCATGTCAAAAAATATTTACTTTGTCAGAAAGCTTGTGATGCAGAGATCGTTCCTTACATATAAATGCTCTGCCTCAAAATGGGAAGAGTTAGGTCTGTTGGTTGTTTTTTTTTGAGAGGATTGACAGATTTATTTAATAAGGTAAAATTTCCACTGCTCAGAACTACCACACTGTTTCTATTTGAGTAAATAATAAACAAAACTACCAAAAAGCTGACCTACAACAGGGAAAATTTTAGCTCAGTATTTCGATCTGATATTCTTAGAATAAAAGAAAACATAAGCATAGAGGAACTTGGCAAATGTAAGAAGGGGCAGAGCACCCATCCATCATCTTTTCTTACTCCACCTAAACCTGCTTTTCAAGACACAGTTTCCAATTACATCAGTTCATAGCCTCATCTGGTGAAAGGATACGTAACTGCACTGCAGGCTGGGGGTCTACATCAGATTTTACATACAACAGATGGATGTTCATTTAATGTTGGTGATATTGGTATGCAAGAATTTGTGGGGTGTTCTACAGCAAGAGCTACAGCTGATTTCTAATACAGGTCGTTTTAACAACCTGTATGGTTAACTGCTTCAAAAGGTGCTGCTTCATCCAGATATTTTCTCTGAACAAGGTTGCCATTCTTCTCAGAGAGCACTCATAGGAAGCCTATGGATTATTATCTTGTACACAAGTATTTTGACATTTTATCAGATTAACTGGATATGTCTACTTGAGCTTATTTAAGATAACAGCTTTAAAGTATGCTGAGACATAAGCAAGTAGGGGAACTTGAGAAGCTGGTGGCTCATCCCAGAGTGAAGGGTTGCCCCTGGGAGCCAGGACCTTGGAGCCATGACCTAATTGCTTGAGAAGGGCAAGGAGTACCAGTGGTCCCCTTTGGCCAGAGCTCTTGGGGGCAGACTCTGGGTATGGCCACAGCAGCCGTCAATGCAGCTGGGGTTGGTGCTGCCTCCCCTGTGCTTCCCAGCCTTAGAGCCAAAACATCCCTGGCATCTCTCAGGGATCTGTATGCTCCCACAGTCTGGTCTTCAGCATTTCCACACTCACTACATCATTGGCTTCTTGGGCGAATCAATGCCATTCCCTTTCCCAAATTTCCTTTCAAGTCTGATAAAAGCTGAAACTTTAGAACAAGCTCCCTCTACCGGGCCCAGTGATGAACCGTGATAATTAAACCCATTCCATGTACATGTAAATAATAATTCTGTAGTTATCCAGCACTGTCCTCCCTGAAGTGAGTGCAGTGCCAGCTGCAGAGTACCTGAGTACCAGTGATATTCAACCTCCTCTGTCCTGACAAGATAACAGACCTGAGCCAGGAGCACTGCACAACACCTTTAGGAATAGCAGAAGCATAGAGTCATAGAATCATAGAACAGATACATAGGGTTGGAAAGGACCTTAAGATCATCTAGTTCCAACCCCCCTGCCATGGGCAGGGACACCAAACATACACTTAGGCATTTCCAGGGATGGAGGCAGTTTTATGTATATGTAAGGCAGATGTAATTTCTCAAGCTAGGGTATATATGGCACATTTTTGCTAATCACCTCCTGGTCCTAAGAGAAATATCACAGACTCCTTTATTGCATGATTCAAATGGCAGCCCAGATTTTGGCTTGTGAGGCAAAACTAAATGACTTGCCACATAGGCTGGGAAGACAAGGAACCCACAGGAGCAGTGAAACCACTGAAGATCAGTTGTAACCTGTATATGGCAAAATTAGAAGAAACTGCAGCACCCCTCAAGCACAGTCTTGCCCAAGGGCAGAACCAGAATCCACCAGTGATATGGAAAACTCATGCTCCCATCCTGCTGAACTGCGTGCCTGTCATGCACACAGACCACCACCACCAAACAGGACAAACCATCACCAAACTGCTTCTAGCCCACCCGTTTTTGCCTTTCCCCTTCTTGTCCCCTTTATCTGATTGCTGAACAGCCTTGCATTATGGCATGAATAAGAGGACCTTACTGCCTGTGGCTAACAGATCTGGCTACCTCATCTGTACAGGAACCACAAGGAAGGAAATCCATGAAGCCTAAAGTGATACGGGGATCTGATCAAAGAGACATAGTGTTTAGAATTCAGTATATTGATTACAAAGGGGTGGCAATACAGTCAGTGTGTACAGCTGGTGATAAAATCAGAACTCTGTTGAAAACATCAGTATTTCAGCATTTGCTTTACTGGGGATAAGGTCCTTAAGCACCGCTTTCTGTTTGGTTGAGCTTTTTTAGAATGGACAGCTCAAACAAAATACAGAGTGGATATATTTCATTTTTGTGTTTGCAGCCCTGACCAGACAGTCTGCAGGAGACCATCACAGATTTCCCCCAGGGAGCCCTAGCAAAGTCAGAGGGAAGCAGCAAGCTAGGAAAAGAGGTGCAGGCAAATAGCATCGGTTGGCAAGAGCACCTGGTTAACCTGATGGAACTGATGTTTGAGGCAGCAGCACAGGCCGCAGTGTAACCCACAAGGTGCCTCACCAGAGCCAGAGGCTTCTCCAGGGGAAAACTGCAGGTTCATGAGAACATTACAGTCACTTAAAAATGATTTGATGCCCAGTATCTCAGAAAATAGGCAGATTAAATCCTAATTGAGTTTTGTTATATGTGCATAAGAAAGGAATTTGATATAGCTTCATAGCGTGTAAATATATGCAAGGCAAAAATAAAAGGCTTGGTCTGTGATACTGTTAAGCACATATATAAAACAGCCTTTGGAAAACAGCTTTTTGGACACAACTGTACCCACAGATATTTCCGAATCTGTTTGTGCAGATTTGCTGCAGCAGAGCAAACTGAGGGCTTCCCCCAAAGCTCACATACAGACCTACCTATGACCAAGCCATTTCGCTGAAGCTGGCAGAGTTACACACATATGCACACTCCAAAAGGTGTCACAGCTGAGCTACCTGAATTTACCCCACACAGAGAACCGACACAAGGTGGTGGGGCTATAAAAGCAAAGCTGCAATAGAGCAGAAAGGGGTTGCACAAAAAGCCCTGCACAGTGCAGAGGCAGGCTTCTCGGCAGCTTTTAAAAGGCTGCCTTTGGGGAGAGACGTGAGGGAAAAGACCCTTTGTGTTTATGCAGTCAGAGGGGAAAAGCTTCCTCTTCAGAGATGCAAAAAGTAACAGCTGCTGTGCCAGCCCAGGGGCTGAAGGAGCAGACACAAAGTGGCCAGGCTGTGCCCCTGCAGCGTGCCTCAGGGCTTCCAAGGAGGATTTTGTCTCTTCAGTGCTACATACAGAACACTGACATAAAGCCAATTATTGCTTGGGTTCTTCTCTCAGTTTTCCCTTATGCTTTCAGGAAAAAAAGGGGAATAAAAAAAAGGATCCAATTATTAAAACTGGATCATTTTCTCCAGCTGAAGAGCTCTACCTAGCACAGAACAAATGGCTTTGTTTTCACTTCCCTTTTGTGGCTTTCCTTGTTAGAGAAGCCAATTGGAAACCATTAGTGGAAATATTAGTAGGAAAAGGTAATGCTTTTAGTCATTCACATGCATCAGTCACCAGGTATTTCAAAAGCTACTACCTGGAGTTCTGTTAATGTAATTCTCAATACTTTATTTGATGTTGTCAGCCCCCTCAGAGCTGGACAATATGGTGAGCAGCACCAGCTCCAACCACATCAGCTCATGAGGGCTGAGTGTTCAGCTTCCCCTCCTGCCCCTCTGCACGAGCCACTTTTCTCCTCTCTGACAAAACACTGTCAAAAGGAGAACGAGGATTATCACGTCCATAAGGGAATGAAAGACTCACTTTGAGCACACTGATGTCTAATACTATTTCCAAAGCAATTCATCCATCAAAACTAATCAGCGTAAGCAGTGTGCAGTAGAACGCAACCAGGCTAGCAATTTCAAAGACAGCACTTTCTCCAGGGGCACTTGGAGACCCATCCGCGGGAGCAGCATCCCCCTCCAAGGTTTGGAGACCCTGTCACAATTAGCCACAAAGATACAAAGAATCCCTGTGTGGAAATGCAAAGCCTATGCCAGAATAAATGCCACAGCTGTCATCTCAGAGGGGTTAGCTCCCCTTTCCTTCTACATGACTGCTGCTGAGAAATGATGCTCTCATGATGTGCACAGATGTTCAAAAACTTCATCACTTCCATATTATGATTGGATTACTTAGCGTGTTTCCTTAATCCCACAATGAATCTAATCAGAAGTTTTTTGATGACAGCAAGAAGGATTTCAGATGTGTGCACTTAATGTCCCATTGCCATTTCCCAGGGCTGGGGAAGAGTGTCTGTGTGCAGTTTATTTGATGCTGGTTTCATTTCAATCCTCTACTTGGATCTTACCTTTAATGAGATGTTCACATGAGAATAAATTGTTTTGCCAGAAAAAACAAACAAACACCACATCGTATTTTTCCCAGGTGTAATTTTCAAGGAATTTGAAAGTTAATCCTGAACAACTGACTCATGAGAACTTTAATCCCCTTCCCCAGTACACCACCTGCCCATAGGTATTAAAGAGCCTAGCTCCTTCTGAAATCATCAAGGGATGCTTTCTCTGAAATGACAATGACTTGTCTGCTTTCATGCATATTATTTACTCCATCTCTTCACTACATAATACAAAATGCAGTTTATTGCTATGAGATACAAAATCTGTGATGTAGATGTAACTGCTTTCTTATTATTGCAGTTTAGAATGCCACATGCGTTCTAATATATAATGTATTTTTCTCTACCTCACTAGAAGCTTCCATACATGTTCCAGTCCTTATTAATCAGCACAATTGATTTAAAAGAGCAGAAAATAAGGGTTTTTAGTGAAGTATGCATGAAACTTGTTTTTCAAAGAACACTTTTCCTGTTTTATCCTATGTACTTAGTGCATAATCTGTATTCAAGATGTAGAATATTTTTCTGTGCCTTGAGATGCATTTGAAGTATTTTTTAAAGTAATGCATTATTAAGGACAGGAAATGGCAGTTTCCTCTCTTGAAGCTGTCTGGAATTCCAGAATGAAACATTACAGTACCTTTAAGCTGCTATTAGTTTGATCTGAAAGATCACCCATTTCCCTTGGTAGTTAGCTGTCTGATTTGGAAGGCAGGTGAAGAATGGCATACATTTTCAGTATCATTTTGGGACTGCACTCCACACAATCTCATGTGACAGATTAGACTGAAAGGTTGCTTTGCTGGATGAGCATTTGAAATCCAGACAGTTATCCAAATTACATGTGTTTTCTTCATAAAATCCATAGGCTTTGACAATTTCATAGGGGAAAAAAAAAAGGAAAATAATTCAAACTAAAGAAAAAATTAATTGTGACTATCTCACCAAGCATTACTAATGAACCCACTCAACAGCCCCATGGGGTAGATCACTATGATATCCTGTGGGTAATTTGCCAGTATATCTATGCATTTCTCCAACCATCTGCCAATTCACAGAAACAATTTGACTTGAGCTTGGACATACTGCTTCATCAAAGTGATTATTGACACTTCACCCATACCTATAGAATAATAATGGCAAAGAGGCCAGAATTCCACTTTAAGAACATCTTAATTCCTTTGAGTTCACAGCCCTAACATACTATTCTCTTTACACTGAGGAGCAACATGGTCTTGAAATTCTGCATTTGAAAGATGCTTTTTAATTAAAAACACAGGAACACTGATGTCCTGTGACATAAGAAATTACTCAGATGCAAAAACAGATCTTAAAGATACTGCTGTTTAAAGCCAGTGTTTCACTAAATTAATCCTCTTAACTTCATTGAGATTTCTTTCATGAGGACGAGTTCGCAGGAGTGAGTCCAAAGCTTGCCTGAGTTTTAATCTACAATCACTGCTTGCTAGCAAACTTGTGGCTCACATGCCATGCATGACATCAAAAAGTATTGCAGCTCCTGTTAGCATCAAACTTGCTAAGTCAGGCAATGCTATTTTGGCATGGATCAGTGACGTAAGATTTTACTTAGCTTCTTTAATGAAGACCTTTGTCTGTATAAAACTCCATGCTATGTGACAGACACTGATAACAGTATCCCAGCTAACTGGCTTAAGCGAATGAGCTAAAGTTATCTTGATCAAGTATGATTAAAACAGCAAATACTTTTTATGTACAATTCTGAACATTAGTAAGCTTTTTAATTTGCCATTTATTGATGTAAAACCAATATTCCTACTCTGATATGGGTGAGATTGGGGATTAAAGGGACATCAATGACATTCTGCATCAGGCTACTTCTCAGCTCAGAGAACAGTCCAGTTTTCACCTCGCAGCTACAGAACACCTTACCAACACAACTATCTCCACCAGGATGGTTTTCCAAGAACCATTACTTAATTGTGGTGCTCCTAGCCTGGCTGTCACAAGTTTTCAGCAGGCACATTTCAGCTTCATTGAAATACTGTCTTATAACCCATAGTTGGAGGGATAGTTTGAAGACCTCAGTATACCAAAAGGGAGCCTAAGCTATACATCATCATGTTTTGGTACTGCACTCCTCAGCAGCTGCATAAGTAATGAATGAGCAATCACTGTGTATGGAAACTATGAAGTGGGGGAATAAAAGGGGAAAAACTATTACACCAAAATATTGCTATGGAGGACAACAAATGCAGGAGCTAGAAAGCAGTTTGCATTTAACTATGAACTTCCAACCCTTTGCTGTGCCGGCTACATCAAAGAAAGATGCCGTACCTATGATGATTTACACAAATAATCAAATCCCTAAATTTACTGTTATTGGTTGGTTTGGGTTTTTTTTAATCCCTTTCATGTTTTGCCTTTGATGTCACAGCCTCCCTGTCCAGGTGCAATAACAGCCTTGGTCAAAAAAAAAATGAGCCCACTGCATTATAACTGAATGCTCCAGCTCTGATTTGGCTCTGCAGGAAGACACGACATGAACATGCATATGAAAACCTACCCTGGATATGGAAGATGCTTTTAGACCTACCCAGGAGGTCAGGTATTTACAATTGCCTGCTCCTTGTGGTTTTTGGAGGTTCATATCCTAGAGATGAAGACTGAAAGCTCATGGCTGGAATCCAGTTCATAAGACTGTTCCATGCCAGTTCTTTTTCCCTCTGGTCTATTTTTATTTTTACCAAATTAATGACAACATTACATGATTTAATATAGCACTGAATATTAAATGCAGCAAACAAACTGTGTTAGCTCTGAAACATAGTTTCTATCAAGTAAAGCTGTATTGCATTGATACTTCAGCTCAGAGAACTACTGAAAGGCAAGATGTGAACAATAAGAAGAGTATGTTCAGATACCTTTTTAGAATTTAATTGGGGTAAGAAATATATATTTTATATTAAATTTCTATCTGCCAGCAGTTCTTTGAGAGTCCATCATCTTTGTTCTGGGGAGGTTCACAGACTAACTGGAATGCATTATTTATTAGACATACAAATCATGCATGATAACTCAACGAGCTATGAAAATATAATTGTTCCAGACCAACAATAAGCTTGATTTAAAATTGGTCCATATTTCACACTGAAGACAGACATTAAGTTCACTTATTCTTCACATGATTTAGGAAGAAGGATTTACCACAGTCAGTTCTATGTTTGCTTGTTTTCAATGTTTTCAAGTTAGAATAATAAACAGCCTGTGACCTGTGTTTAAGAATTGCCAAAACACAGGTGTAGATTTGCTGCAGCAAAAAGAAACAACATTAATGGGATTTACTCTACACTCCTAGTCCTAGGAAATAATATTTATTCAATCAAAGTAGGATCATTTAGGTGTAAGGAAATTGTCACTTAGCAAATATTTCTAAATGGATATAAAAGGATGAAACAACATGTGCAATTAACTACGAAATAAGCTACCAAACCCACACATTCTCATGCCAGCATACTCCTCTACAGGAAGTAGGAAGCAATAATTATACTCCTTTTAACAGCTTGTGTCTGTCCATGTAAATTGTTGTTTTGATTACAAAAGGGATTTTCAATCCAATTGTATTTTACTTTCTCTGTAAGGCACACAAGTGTTCCATGTTTTACAGATCCAGTCCAAAAGTACTCTTCATGGATATTCTTAGCTTGAAGAGCATGACAGCTATGCGGCCACTGAGGATTACAGTCCTCAGCTAACATAGGTAACAAGAATCCCCTCAGAGCATGCAACAACGTAGTTGCCAATTAAAAGAAAATAGACTGGAAATCCATCACCGTTGATGGATTTTATAGACCTGCAGTATCTTATGGCCATTTTCTTGCTTTAGGGGAAGTCTGCTCAGGACTAGTTATACTCAGCGTGCTCAATACTTAGTGGAAGAAAGTTGGGTAGTGCGTCATTTATCTTTTGCATAGGTTTTGAGTAGAAATAACGTTTTGATCCAGATGCAGTGTCCACAGCTTAGAGAATCATCGATCTAGGACTGCTGCCTACTTTGGTGTTAAAATTCCGATTCATCAAGACTTCCCTGTAACGTTATTGCATAATGTCCAGTGATAGCTGATGTAGTATCAATGCTGCACCAGATTCCTATGTTTTGTGCTTTGTTTTCATTAACCCACTTTGTTTACAGTTTTACACAGAGCTTGTATGTAAAGAGTTTCCTTTCTCCCTTTTGAGAAGGGTCAGGAAGAGGAGTCCTTTTGGACATGCCAGTAGGCATCTCTCCAGGATAGGAGTAACTAGAAAAGGCTGCATGCTTTTACAGCACGGTTCAAATTTCCTTCACAGCTATAAGCTAACTTAGGCCTGAAAAAAACCAACAAGTTTACAAACACTTCTAAATATGAAACAAACAAACAAAAAATTTCTCACTCTTGCCTTTTCTTTCCTTGCAAGAGTTCTCTTTATGAAACCCATTGAAACCTATCTGTCCTCGCCCCCTCCTGCCAGCTTTTAATCCTTTGCCTTGTTTAAGTCTGCAAGAGCATGGGATGGGAAATCCAGTCCTAAATAAACTCAGATTTTCAGGAATCTGAGAGATAAAATAGTTCATATATATATATATAGTTCAGTCTAGGAAGAAGCACCATCTCTCCAAAATACATACATAACAAAACAATTAAGAGTTTTCATCGGTTTACCTTGTTCAGTAAAGAAGCAAAGTCTTCCTATGGCCATTCTTCAAGGAAAATTATGAGAGACAGAAATCGCATCAAACTGTCCTACAAAGTACCAGTTTCTTTTGCAGTTCTGATTTAACAGCATGTCCACCGGAACAGCCCAGCCTGCTTATTTTCTACAAGTTATTTCTACTCTTTCCACTCCTTTCTCAGAATATTTAAGACATTTCCCACCACTTCTTGATCTCTACCTTCAGAGAGCACTCCCATTTAATTTCTCCTCCCTCTCTACCAGAACCCCTAACAGCCCTTTTTTTGCCTGTCTTCTACCCCAGCCTCCTCAAATTAGCCTGAAATTCTGCTGAAAGCCATCAGCTGTGGAAATTGCAGTAGGATCAAGTGGTAGCAGAAGGCTGCCATAGACCACTGCATGGCAACATGCTGCTGAACCCCCATTACATGCATTTCAGTCCTCTATCCTGGCACCTAAGTGAAACTGGGAATAGAAGCATACTATTAGCCAATAAAGCAGCAAATCAAAGAAGGGTCCTTCACCTGATATTGAAGTTTTGCAGCCCATTAGTGAGAGCTGAAGGCAGGTCAGCCAGTGCTACCTGCTCCCTCTCAGAAGGGCTCAATGCAGGTGTGAAAAGACAGGGACAAAAGGTTCAAGCTCATACTCAGTAGGAGGATGTGGTCCTTCCTGGTCATTCTTGGAAAGCAGCCTCTAGGAGGAGAGGTGTTAGCAGCACATCCAAAGATCTGCTCACAATCCCACTGGGCTTCACACAATTTCAGAATTGAAGCTAGGGGAGGCAGAGGTGTTTCTGTATATTGTTTTTAATAAAGAATGACATTAAACCAAGCTCGTGTTTTTTAGTAGCTGAAAAATACCTGTTGGCTCAGCAGGTCAACTATCTGTTCTTGATGCATGCTGTGGCTCTCAAAGTCAAAAAACATCAGAAACCAAAATATCAGAGAAACTCATGTCTCCAACAGACTTCTAAATTTCAGCTGCTACCTTCTGATATAGTAGCTACTAGCATAAAAACAGTCATCAGCAAGGCTTTATTTTGACTAGCACAACAACAATAACAAGACCTCTTTTTTTTATTTTGAATATTCTCCAGCCTGCTTTAATCTGTTCACTTGAGCCTTTCTCCTGTAAGTTCACCTAGGGCTCTCTGCGTCTCTTCTATTCTTATTTTGACAATGAATAAGAGGAGAGTCTGTCCTCTCTTAGGGGAGATGGACACAAGCTAAAACATATTAGATTCAGCTTTTGTACAGTCTTTGAAGCAATTATGGAGACATAGAAGTGTAACACTCAATATTAAGTTAGACAAGGCCAAGGGGAATGCTCTACTAATACCAAATGTTGAAGGGACTGGAAGCCAGGCAGAGCTCTGGTAGATTTTATTTTACTACGTAATACAAAACTCATCGTGAATATTCCCAGTGTAGCACTATGATCCACATTGCAGTGCAGATGGTTCACATATTTTAAATTGTAATTTAATTACACTGTTCATGATCATGCTGCACTTGAACTCTACTTAATTTCTAGCATGTTTATGCAAATACTTTATTGCAGAAATATGTCTTTAATAAGGGACTAAATCCTAGTCCTCTCTCATTGTTTTTTATTTTTACACATCTTTTGGATCATAGGAAGAATACTATTTATGCAGAGAACCTAAGCCTCAATTATTTACATTTACAATAAAAGCTTTGTTGCGTTTATTCAGGTCTATAACCTGATTTACAGAAACTGTTTCATGGTTTAATGTCAGAAGATTAAGAGGCATTGGAACCAGTGGCAAGACAATGAAGATCAGTACATCTTCCTCTGTATTGGTGAAATACTGTATTTAATCTCTGCACTTTTTGACTGCAACCTTGAAAGTTACTACCTAAGCTAAGAATCATTATGGTGGATAAAGCAAATATTGAATGGATCTGCAGAACATAGCTTTTAGGCCATCCTTACCTCTTAGCACGTCTGTAAGACAGCTTGAGATTTATTACCTCAATAATTATTAATTAAATTAAAAATTAGTAATTAAATTAGCAGTTATTAATTAATTCAATTAATTAATGATTATTAATTTTTATCTCAATAATATCTTGATAAATTACTTACCTCACCCTTCTGCTACCGCTATTACTTCTCTCTTCTTTTTCCTCAAAAGCAGTCACAGAAGGCATCTCTTACGACACAGAACAGCTTTCAGTCTCACTAAATACTTTTTGCTGCATTGCATCCAGAAATATAACTTCTCATTCAATACTAGAAGTTACTTCCACAAGAGAAAGTACTTAAAGTAAGTAATTCCTCATATTCTCTATTTTCCTCTTGTTTTCGTACTCAAATAACATCCACTCACCTGCTGCCTTTCATACAGTCTCAAATGTATCACTATGCATTATATATTCTCTACTAACAGCTCACCTCCAGACAAAGGTACTACCTTCTTCCTACTTGCCCCAGGTGTACTGTTTATATATCACAACACTCGTGCCATCACTCCAGAACTTATGCTCTTCACCTGGGATGGTGAAAAAAAGAAGAGAGAGGTTAGGGAAGAAAGGGTTTCTAGATTTGGTTTTGGTTTTGTTTTGGTTTTTTCCTCACCTTATTAGTGGCTATTGAGGAATCTCTTGTATGGCGGGGCTTCACTG
>JANEMJ010009490.1:0-18833 GCA_024361745.1 Cacatua alba | reverse complement strand
ACAAGGATGTTGTGTGGGAGAGTGTCAAACACTTTGCACAAGTCCAGGTAGATGATGTCTACTGCTCTACCCCTGTCCATCAGTTCCATAGCCCCAAAACTGGCTGCAAAAGAAATATTTCTAATTTTAATGTCTCTGAAATTCACTGATAAATAAAATCTTTGCACTGCAGCATTCTAGACGGTAGTTACAAACAAATACATATTTTCTGATTAAATATTTTTCCTCAAGTTGATGTGACCAACTATGACAGGAATGCCTTCACTTATATTTCTTCATCATCTACACTGGCAATAACCCTAAGGTAGCAAAATTTCCCTTACTGTGGCTTCAACAGGGTAGACTTAATCATAGGAATTCTCCAGTTTACACAGTTCAAGTATTCCATTAAGAATGTTTGATTTAGATCAGTGGGCAATGTAATCCATGAAGTTGCCTCTCAGAAAGCTTCTTTCTCACTGTCACCTCACATCTCTCTCTTATCAGTCTTCCTGGAAGATTGGTTAGGCTGGAGTGAGCTTCTAGCTGTAGTAGGTTTATGATGCTGCTTTTATCTTCCACAGTAGCTCGGCTAATATATTTCTTTGTTGCTCAAGAAATATAAAGAACTACATTCTACTTGTAATTAACCAGGTCAGAATTCATTCATGTAAAATTTATGTCAAGCTGACATTCTTTAATGAGTCTTCACTCAGTATGGGGATGTGGGAAAGAAGTGGAGCCAGGTGATGCAATTTATCAGTGCTTTAATTTAACCAAGTGGCAGCAGATCTGTTATCTCCCCCTAATATCTTTCAGCCTAAGACCTAAGTTTAGAAGCACCTTAAAGTTTATGTTTTCTTTGGGTTTAGACTAAATTATTTGCATCGTCTCCATTGTTCATTGCTGTAAGGACATCATTTAAGCTTTTGTAATGTGTTCCCTACATAGAATATCTGAAGAAGAGACAATATGAAAAGTTTTGGCATTGCAGGAATATATATATATATATTTATTTATTTAAATCCTCCTTTGTTTGAAATGTACTAAAGAAAACTGCTTCCCAAATGCTGGACATCCATTGCTAGGTGTTCTAAATTTTAAAGTTCATTCTTTTTGTCTGCTGCAATTTAAATTAGTGTTATGTCCAGTTCACATGTGAGTTAGAAATGGCTAGGCAGGTATATCAGAACAGAGGAGCTGAGGAGAAACACACTTTAGAAAATCAGTTTGATGAACAGCAGCAGTGAAAATTGGTTCAGACTATGGATTATTCAGTCTCCAGATAAGAAAAACCCATGAAAGTGTAGTAGTTATTTTGTATAAAACACCAAGTGAAATAATAGTCCTAACAGTGCTGATTTTATCTGCAGAAGAAAGCTAGATGCAATCAACAGATGAAGAGAAAGGAGGAATGGGAAAGTCAGATCTAACATTAGAGCCAAGGGTTCTGCAAAGCAAAGGACTACTATGATGTGCATGCTGAATAACAAAAACATTTTTTGCAGTTTTAAACAAATACTTGTAATTACTTTTAACACAGGTAACAAGCTAAGAAATAATGGAATGATGTTACAAACTTCTAAAATAAGATACTGTCTATAGAGGGAAATCTGAATGACTTCTCCTTAAACCCACAGAAAGGATCTGAATTTTTATGGTGGTGTGTTGAAAAATTACGTTTTAAATATTCTGTGCCCAAACAACCTGCTGTAAAATAACAGTTGATACATCTGAAAGATCATTAGTTCATAAATTCCTCACAGAAGATCAAGATCCCTTTTTAAGTGTCATATGTGTTTTGAGGAGAGTTGATATATATTTTACAGAAATAACTCTGATTGTCTTGACAATAAGCTATGCACAGCACACTACAGGACTTGCCTGAATTAGTTCTGTTTTAAATCAAGGAAAACAATATTTAATTAAAAAAAAATTCCAATTTTATTTGGATTGCTATTATAAATGCGACAGTTTTGGAGAGGAGAATGCTACCTTTAACTCATTAATTCCAATACTGTCAGTATGCTAACTGTGTTTCTTATTTTTGTTTTACACAAATAAGTTTTATCTCAATAAATTACAGCAGGTTTGAAAAGTTGATAAATGCAGTTACCGCTGATTTTTTAACAATGGTTTTTGAGAGACTGTACTTACTAGCTTCTTTTTGGTCTTTCATGAACAGAAATATAAAGACTCAGCATTTTTCCATGTAACAAGGCACAATTGTCTAACTATACAGAATTTAGCCTTCAAAAGTAGATATGTGTAAAAGACAGGGGAAGACAAGGCCCTGGCATGTGTTCTTTCTGTTCTTGAAGCATTTATTGCACATAAATGGCTGAGTTGGACAGAAAAAATTATAACCATATGGTTTATTGGTTAACTCTCTACAGTTTCATGTGTTTATAGGACAGAAGTTCCATTAGATCATCTAGTTTGACCTCCTATTTCACAAGAATTTTACCCACTTACTCCCATATTGAGCTCAATAACTTATTTCATTAAGCTGATATTTCAGAAGGACATTTATCTTGATTTTAACTGAACATGAACAGTTCAGTTCATATTACTCTTTTGTAATTTTCACTATTAATGTCCACTATTATTTCAACATTTATCAATATCCTTTTCTTTTTGTCTTTTTTTTTAGTTGAAAGTAATATTTTTTCAACTGTCAATCACTGCTGCTGTGTCATTCCTGACTAAAACAAGAATTTCATATTTTCTCTTAAGGTATTCACAAACTGTTATCAATTTACTTTGAAAACTTTTTGTGCTCTGTCAGAATTTGACAGATATTTTTTCCAGTGTTCATCTAATTAGCTTTTTCCCATGCCCTCTTTTACATTCAAGTAGGTATTTCTTACTGATGCATTAGAGAAGCATCTCACATCAGAAACAAAAAAAAAATATCATGAGTAAAAAGCTATTACTCTGTAAAAAGTATTACAACTGGGAAAATGAACACTTGAAGATCTTGGTAACAGAGGAACAGATGGAAAGAAAAATCAAACAAAGAAACCCCAGAACTCTGGGATTTCAAATGTTTATTATCTCAGCTAAAAATTAAGTAAATTCTGTTGAGGTAATAGTGGTGTGCCAAGGAATTTTCTGCTATGTAGGGAGGAGTTTTGAGAAGTTTTTTCTAAGAAATTAATAAAGGTATATTACAGTGGTCTGGTAAAATGTCACAAAGCATGGAAGAATTTTTGCCAGTTAGAGGAAGAGAAGGAGCTTGTGAAGCAAGCCTATGTATTTGTCCTTCCTTTATTTTCACTAGTGTAGCTGAGGATTTATATAGTGTCAAATACTTAAAGCAATAAATTGAGTTCACATATCTATATCAGACACTGCACTCTGCAAGGTGCGATTCCTTTTAGACGAATTAGCTGTTGAGATTCCAAATAACTTCATATGCATTTTACTTATCCTTTATGACATGAGGAAGGTTCAGAATCTCAGATTATTTGATTGAATAACCTAACATCAGTGTTTAAAGCAATGTCCTTGTGTATAGGAATGAATTCTTACATCTCCTTTTTATAAACGCTCAGCCAAAGTCAAAACACTGAATAAAATATTAAGAATATTTCTGCCTGTAACTCATTGCCTACTACAACATCATTGCGTTCTGGTCTCTTACAGAGGACTTCGGAGTGATTGACTTTATTAATGTATTTATGTTTTATTGATCTATTATTTTACTTTCTTGAATTGAGTATTTGACAACAAGCTAACAAGGAAGGATCATGATTTCAGACCTCTTCATTTAGAATGTATATACCCAGAAATGCATAATTTTATGTTTACAATATTACTGGATTTATAGTTTTGACAAAGTAGAGCTATGCACGTTCTGCTGGCTATATTCTTGGTCTGTGGACGAGAAAAGCAATCTTTTATAGAATCTTTCATAGAATCTTTCAGTTTTCTTTATTATGTCATGGTTTCAAAGACATACCTTAACTGAAGATGACTCTCCATGTGATATAAGTGAAAATATTTCAGCATGAGTGAATTTAGATTTCTATTCTGTTTTCATCCTTGAGGCATACAATAAGTTGTGTATTTTTCAACAACTTATAGTTACCCTTTTAAACCATTCCTGTGACAACATATGCCTATGGTGAGATTTTTTTTTATTTAGTCGATGGTTATATAGAAAAAGGTGTTGTTTTGGGTTAAAAAAACCCTGCAAACTAAAAGATTACAAGGTATCAAAAGAGAGAACATTTCCTGTGACAAAATTAAAATCTTTATGGCTGTTTCGTTCTGTGCATGTGTAAAGACTCAAAGTTCATCTCAATATTAATTCGGCCTAATTTCACTTGTGATAAAGAAAAAAAAAATCTTTTTTGGATTGTAATTGCCTGATTAACCATGTTTTTTTAAAAAAGACAGTAGACCCATTCATTAATACATAATAATATTTCTTTCCTTTTATCTAATTTAGTTTGACATCCAGGTAAGTCAGTGTCAAACTACAAAAGTCAAGTTTAAAAAAAAGAGGTAACCTGACATGTGGACAGTAGGTTAGTTGTAGCTAAAGGGTCTTTCTTGTCCGTTACCATTTTGTAGCTTGCCTTTTAAATGTACAATGTTGTCTTACCAAATTTGTTTCTCATGCTTGTGTCACAGTGAATGTTTAGAAGTGATATTTTTACAGAATTCTATATTTGAGAATAACTAAAATGTCATGCTATTACTTTTCTTTTTTTTCTCAATGTTTGACCTATAAAAATTGGCCAATTAAAATTCGTATGTTAAGGACAGGATTATCAAAATCTTTTAATAGTAGTCTAGCAGATTTCAGTGAAATTGTTGGCAAAGCCAGTGATTATTTTCAGTTGAAGATGTGGTTAACACTCACAAGGTTCATGATATTTTTTTCTTTTTTTAATGTCACAACATTAACACAACATTGAATTCTTTTAAAAATAGACTGTACCAGACTGATTTTTTTAATTGTCAGCTGATTGTTTTGTCTAGAAAATTTCCGTAAACTTTATTGAAAGTATCTGAAGAGTGTCACAAAATAAGCAAGTGGATAAACTGGAGGAAAAATATTTTAGCTAAAGATTACTCAAAACCATGAATAACTAGTGTGCTGGGAATTTACCAATGAAACCCTGGATGTATGGTTTCTAAGGCTATACTTAATATTTTAGGCAAGGGACTAGATAGGCAACAATAATATCTAGATATTTTCAGAGAACACAGAGTTTGATATGATATTGTTTGACATAGAAACGGATTCTGATGTCATACAAAAAATAGAAACTACATTAAAATTGGAGAAATGGTATGCTAGGTCACAATATGGACTTCAAGACTGTGTTCTGAGGATTTGATGAAATTCAGTTGTTCGATAAACTCTAAGAAAGACCTTAGTTAGTTGGAAAGAGAAAAAATGCTGTCTGGTTTAGTTATCCAAAGGTGAGCATGTATAAAAAACCTTAAAACTGAAGAAGCTTATAAGAAAGACATATGAAGCCAAGCAAGTCTCTGGGATATGCTTTAAGAGAAGAAACAGAATAAGAAAGCGAGTAAGTAAATAAATAAATAAGTTTAAGTGCTCTGGATGGAAGAGTGATTCCAAAGCAGTAGTGGTGAGATTGCAGAAGGGGCACTGAGGTGACATCCAGTACAGTTCTTAGCCCCAGGATGGTTCACCTTATGCTATGATCACTTCACTGGATCACTTAATCTTCCTCCTGGCCAGCACAGTCTCATCCACAGGACAGTGAAGTAATGTAATTTGTAAAATTGCATTTATCTGCATATTTCTTGAATACCTGTGGTTAAAGTGTTTTGGTATCTAAGTCCATTTATTTAGTCTCTGTACTGTAGTTTTGGTTTTAAACTGTGATACATGGTTTCTTACAATGAAAGAATAGTGTCTGAGTAAGTCTCTTTCAGTTCTCTTCTAAAGCACTGTTCAACTCGTTTATTCATAGTCTATGTGATTGCAGAGAGCAGCTTTAAAACCTTGGCCTTAGAATGCCAACTCACAGTAAACATGCATTTTTTGCTTGTTTTAGCTTGTACCTTTTGTTATGTCTCATTATACTCTTTTATACTATTGTACTTCATTCAATTCCTCCTACTCGATATTAGACTGTAGGAAGTTTAAGGCAAAGAACTGGTTTTTTTAGTCCGTTAGATGTTTCCATTACACTTTTTAGTATTGTAAAATATATCTGTATGCTGCTTCATCTTATTTTTTTGCTTTGAAATATGATTTTGAAAGTGCTAGAGCAACAAAGGAGTGTTATATATCTAGGAAACACTTTATAGCACAGTAATGTGTTCATGTCCATACCTTCACTCTTGACTTGCTTGATGTTCTTGGATCCTCACCAGATTCTCTGCATGGGTCTTTTAATTTGCATTGATTATCCACAGAGGGACAGTGACAAGACAGAAAAGACATCTACGTTTATGAATGCCAGTTTTCTACACTTCTGCTTTGAGAATGCTTATAACAGTGTAATTTCAAATTGTTGGTATAAAAGAATACAGTAGTGGGAACTGAAATTTCCCAAATCAATATTAACAGCTCATAGGAGACAAGGTAAGATGGAATATGGGATTGAAAAGCAGCAACCAAAGCAACACAAGCATTTTCTTATTACCAACTCAAACAACTGAGAGGGCTTATAATTTGGGAAAAGGTGAATTGTTTTAATACACATATTGGTAATATGATTACCTCGAACAAGTGTTATACGTACTTAAATTTTAATCTATCAAGACATTTTTAGATTTTTTTTTTTCATCTTGATTCTGAGCTGAGAAGGAAGAAATACCTACAAAAGTTGCAAGAGCGTATTTTAAAGCTCCTTGAAAGAAGATGTGGAGCATGCTGTTGATCAGCTGAATGGAAAATAGGGACTGGTCAAAGAGAAAATCCCTCTGCAACAGAAGGTCTGAAAGGGTAGACTGACTGTTGACAACAGAAAGTGGAGAGCTTGGAAGGATGACAAATAGGTATATTTAATCTGGGAAGGTAAGAGCAGAGAAGAAGGGGAATTTCATTTTGGAGGCTTTTAAGTGCACAAAGAATGAGTGAGATACAGGACAAATGATTATTAGTTTTGGTAGCAGAAATATGAAAAATGACATGAAAAATGAATGCTAGGGACTGAAAAAAAACCCAACAAAACAAAAACCCACAGACAGAAAAACCCCATCTGAAGTACAGTAGATGGGATTTTGATTATATTGGGTTCCAAGGCAAGAAGGGGGGGACAGCGTTTTGCACATCACTTCCCCGAGGCCTCACTCCCAGAAAATGCAATACTTTGACATATGTTTTAAGCATGCCATTTAGGGATAAAAGGTCTTCTTCTGTAAGGCAAGTCTAACTGAGCTATTACTGGGTCCCTGATTTGTCTATGTTCATAGAAAATAAGGGGTTTTTATTATAAGTGGGATTTAAATTAACAGGATTCCACCATTTTTATCAGAAATAGAGGTACCTTGACCAGAATATTTTTGTCAGAATTAATAGAAATTGCACGTGTATTTGGAAGAATGAGTTTTAGTCCAAATTATTTTTCTTGAAAAATACCTCTAAGGTTGTGGAGACTGTGTGTGGAGTGTGAGTGTGTGTGTGTGTTTCTTATTCAGAGGAACATATAATATCATAGCCTAATAATCAGTCATTTGGCCCTTATGCAGAACAGGCTGAACAGAGCAGAGAACTCAGTTTAAAGTTTCAGACAACAATAAGAATTAACAGCCTCATTTTATTTTATATTTTGTCAAAATTTATCAAGATAAAAGCTTAAAACTGTTTAAAACCAGACAAAGCTGGTTCTTTTCTGTAGAGAGAAGGCTGCTGTTCAGATTGTTTTAAACCTTAGGGATTGTACAACTCCTTAAAAACCTTAAAGTCTAAACTCTGACTGCCTATTAAATTCTCACTCTCCAGTTCCTTGTAGAGAAAAGTTTGTACAGGGACTACTAACCTTAAAACTAGCATGGACAAATGAAAAAGGACATACAGGGCAAACAGGCAAGTAAACATCATTAATCTTTAACTAATATTTCTTGTGAGCCAAGGAGTATATTGAAATGAGAAGTGTAAGAAATACTATTTCCAGAAGATGGCACTCTTATACAGTGTATTTTTGAGCATAAGTTTGGTTACTGTTTATGACTATAGATACGCTTCCTTATTTGTCTAAACTATTTAATTATTTATCTGTACACAAAAGGTAGGGTAAAATGTAAAATACAGTAATCTTCATGAAGCCTTTTCTCCAAGAAACAGTATTTATTTGCCAGCAAGAAATATCATTAACAGAAATGAATAATTGTCTTTAACTAAAAATATGGACCTAAATATGTTGTTTTTAAAAAAGGAAAAGAAGCACTTAAACCAACTTTTAAACTGATAGGTGTATTTCTCTTTTGGAGGTAACACATAAAAATAGAGAAAATATTGACTATTGGAATGATATAGAATTAATTGCAGTCTTTGAACAGTTTAAAAATGAAGTAGCATAGAGGCAAGATGGTTAAAATCATGAAATAAATGATAGTCCTAAGTCTGATGAACCATGAATAGAAGCTTCATTCCTTCTTATCTAAAATGGATTTGATCTCAGTTCAGACTTACACACTTAACCAGCTATATTTATATTCAGCCATGATAAATTTTCTATTGTTTTTTCCAATGTTATATATATTTTCAGAATTACAATAATTGAATGACTCCATTCTTTTATCTTTACCTGAAAGATCTACAGCCATTTCCCCAAAATCTGTGTCAGGCAAACTTCTTACGTTTTTTACTCTAAAACTAATTTCTTTCCTTGTATTAAATTATTCCTAGTTATTCCTTGTATTAATTATTCTTAATTTCTTTTCCTATGTATTAGATTCTGTGCCATTATAATGAAGATGCTTAAAAGAACTTAATAAAGATCTCTGTGCCATGCATAAGGAGTGAGACATTGAACCCAGCAATTAATATAAAGCCATCAAAATGGCTTTATCATCAAATTTTCCAGCTATGATTACTTAAGCAGAATAGCCAATAGATTTAAAGACACATATGTGTAAATTAGGAATAGTTTTGCAAAAAATATTTTTTAAAAATCTACATCAAAGCGCATCTGTATGAACAGAGTTGGAAGCTGTCTAGCTGAATAGCATCTATCCCTGCAGTATACTTTAGATCTGTTAGTTTGTGAAGTAATGTTGCAAAAGAACTAACTGATACTATATGAATGTAGCTCATTGATAGTTTTCTTCATTTTTTTGACATTGTCAGCTATTTAGCTGTATAAGTGGTTTTTTATGTGTTTACATAGTAATTATTTGTGCAGAAGCCGTGCTGTTGTTTTGTTACTGCTGTTGAGCTCATGTTCATAGGGACACTTATCTTTGTTCAGTTAAAACTTTCTGATTTAGAAATACGGCTGTGGAGCACACATCTCTTCAGTATTTGTGAGGCCATGTTTGGGGGCAGGGGGGAAGGTGTAGAACTGTGATAGATCAGGCTCCTACGGTACCGCTTCATTATTTTTATTTCCAAAAGATTCTATGAGACCAAACCTTAAAAAAACTGAACAGGTATGTAAGCATAAAATTCCATAAATTGTGTTATTTTTGGAAGCAATGGGGTCCAATGAAGAGTGTAGTTTGAGACCTTGGAAACCATTGGAGTTCTGCTCTGTAGGATACATGAATACATCTTGCCACGTTCTGCATGACAAAGAACAACGAAAACACATTGCAGACTCCCCCACCAAGAGGTAGATGTGAGCTGATTCAGATTTGAAAACTATTCATCCATGTCATTTTTGTCGTGTTAGTACAAATGTAATTATAAATGCTGTTGGAACCACATAGATAATTGCACAGGAGACTGTACTATTTTACATGATTCACTGGTTTAGACAGCACTTATTCTGGGATGTGCGCATATTTCTGCTTGTTCAGTAAAAAAGAGTTTTATGAGGCTGCACAATTCACATCACTCCTCTGAATCTCTTTTAAATCTCCCTATACAAAGACCATAAATGCAATAAGGTCAAGGTTAACAGCATCAGACAATTTTAAGGCCTACAGGGAAAAAAAAGAAGGATCCAGTACCTCCTATCTGAAGTAAAAGGGTAATCTTAACTTTCCTTTTGCCAGTTTAGATCTTATTTATCAATACAACTTGAATATCATACTAAGTTTCATTCTGTTTATCCTGATTTAAGCTTTGAAGTATGACAAATATTTCCAAATTCCTATTGCAACAGCAGTATGTATTATTACTTTTTATAAAAAGATATAGTTCTACTTGACACATGATTTTATTTTAATTTGATATTTTCCATTGCCAGTGAATTCTACAATGGCATCTTAGATGTCATATTTTAAATTGTCATGGCTGAACTTTAGCTTACACCAATTACAACTGAAGTCTTGAATCCTGAATACTCTGTGCTATGGATTTTTACTGCACTTTCTGCATTTCAAATACTGAATCAAACTTTTTTTCTGTAATTCAAAATGTAAATTTAAGATTTTTTTTGTATGTATGGAACCCTTAAATTTTTTATCACTATTGTTCATATATATGTTACAGATACATAGCTGTATAAAGACTACATGTATAAACTTACAATATCATAGATTTTTAAAATATGTATAGGTTTTTTAATATAAACCTAGCACATATTTTAGTATAAAATGCAGTCTCCTACATAAATAACATGCATGTTTCCATATACGTCACTATAATAAAAGTACGAATTTCTATGCATGTTTTTAAAAAAAACAGTTTTAAAAAATGTAAAGGTTCAGCTGAAAATATCTCAGCTAAAAATTGTAGATGAAACTAGGCTAAAAATCTTGGGAAGTTTCCCTAATCTTACCACTGATGACATAAATGGCCATTCAAACTATAAAGGATTTGCCTGTATCACTTTAAGCACTTCTAGGACCCAGGGGCTCTCGTTTTCTGATGGACTACTGCAAGCACTGGAGTCACACTGTTTTCTTCTCAGTGAGCTTCACGATCTTCAGTTGTTCTATGCAGGACAGAGAAACTACAGGAAATAAATAAACAAATAAATAACTCCTTTTATTCACTTTTTCTTTTTTGTAAATACATTATAATAATGAGCCTGGCATTTTCTTTGAAATTATTATTGTTACATATTGAAACTCCTTTAAGTGGAATGTGGTCTGGCATATCCTATGTGAATCCCATCTTTACTGATCCATGTCTTAAGAAGCAGATAAATATCCTAAATCAGCTCTGCTTTAAATGAAAGAGGTGATCATGCTCCTTCTTTTGCAGCTCTTCATTTAGTTCCTATCTTCATGAAAGGCATCTATCTGTGAATCCTACATGGGCCACAGTTACCTGAGTAACACAGGTGGCAAAGAAGCAGAGGAAAACAGAGTATAA
Source organism: Cacatua alba (assembly GCA_024361745.1). Classification (NCBI taxonomy): domain Eukaryota; kingdom Metazoa; phylum Chordata; class Aves; order Psittaciformes; family Cacatuidae; genus Cacatua; species Cacatua alba. The sequence goes on along the minus strand of JANEMJ010009490.1, from coordinate 7,432 downwards.
CACTTATATCCATGTTGTTTTAACATTAACCAGCTCCCTGTTGATCATAGAGGCTATTGTAGATCATAATATAACTAACTTTCTTTTTGCATTGTAAATTAGGCAATGCAGCAGCAGGCATTCTGAAATCTGATGCTTCTGTCAGAGAATGGGAATTTCACTGTGAAATATTAATTTTGCTTTTAATTAAAAACAAAGATAAAACCAACACTTGTTCATTGCTTATAGTTAATTTTCCCCCTAAAGACTAAGTATCAACTTATTTTCATGTAGTTACTGCAGATTGGTTGCTATATACACATTCAAAAGAGTTTTATTAATTTATTCTTTCAGTCTTTCTTTTGCAAATCAACATTGTCCACCACATATTGTGATTCAAATGTTCTTCTGTTCTTCAATTACTTACTGTAATGTTTGGAGCAATTCCAGAGAATTTTGCTTGATGTAATTCTAAATTCTTCATGCTCAGAAACATAAAATCTTTAGAATATATCAGACAAGAGATTATGAGAGTTCTAGTAGTAGCCTAGGGTAATACTTTCTAAACATTTAAATTACTTCAAACAGAAGTTGGAATAATTTTGGAGTACCTTAATGCTAAGAAATGAAGCAGTCGTCTTTCTTTGAAAATTCATCTTAGGTTCCCATTGTTAATTAGAAAATAAAAAAATAGCCTGAGTCAAAATATTAAGACTCCATACTTAGTTTTTATACATTTGACAATGAAAGGAAACAGCCTAAATTAAATATCTAAAAAAATCTATTATTTGGGTTACAGGAAAGTGCCTTTGGAAATGTTAGCTCCCAGACCTTGCTTTTGGTGCACCTCTAAAAAAAACCCAAACAGATCTTCTTAAAAATAGAGGAGAAAGGGGACTGTGAGGGAGGGTGGTTTGTGGGAAGGCTGGGGAAGAAAAAGATATAATAAACTACAAAATATTAGACCAAAGAGATAATGAAAAAACATCTAATAAAATATTATATTGATTAGAGAACTCATCAATGAAAGGAGGAGAATTGTATGTTATTTCTTCCTCTATCGGTATTCATATCTGGATTCCAATACTGCTCCAAGGAGAACATCTTAAATACCATTGTGCAAGATATTCCAGGTGAAAATATCAGACATGCTTCTTTGTGGTGTGTAACTATGCAGAAAACAATTCAGGAAACTGTGAGCTAAGATGTCTGTTCATTATTACCTTACTCACTTTACTCCATCTGCTGCTTCATCTCTGTGGAGCATTTTTACTAGTATCTAGATTGAGAACTATTTAGAGCATGAGCTTTCTTTTTGATTACTTGTCTTTACAGTGCCCAGCACAATAGAACTCTGATCTTTGATTGAGATACACATAAAAGAAAAATCAGAACTAGATAATGGGCCCATAAAAAAAGCCTCCTGGACTGGCATTCTCTAAAATTACCCAACTTCACTGAAATCAGTGGGCATAGTTGTAAGTTAATGTCCTAAGCATAAGTAGCGGTGTCAGGATCTTTCCTTAACTTGGGAGGAGGGGGATAATCATCAGACAACCATAATTAGTCTCTTAGCCTGATGACAGCTGTAGGTCGAGGATTTATAACTGATTTTCCTATCAAGCGCCAGAAGTAGGGTCTTATAGCATTGTCTTTCACATTTTTAATGAAATAATGAATTGGACAATATGCTTTGTGGCACATAATCTTTGTTCAGCATTCTGTCATAAGTAACTGCTTATCAGCTTATCAACTCTAACTAATTATAATGTTTTTTAGCAACTACACTGAAAAAGGATTTGAAGAAAACAGTATGGTTTGGGTTTTTTTTAGCAGCTAGCCCTGGAATTACTTTATGTGATTTCTTTCAGTAAAACAACTTAATACTAATACTGTTACTCTGATACGCTCTGAAAACGCAATGTAAACATTTATTCAATAATTCTCAGAACACCTCTCTGAAGCACTGAAGTGTTAGGGTAACCGATTTACAGATGAATAAAGAGAACACAAGTGAAACGTCTGACCTAAATTCATGTATTGAGGGGCAAACTAAGAATAAAGCAGTGGCTTTCTGAAAAAAGACTGGGCCCATTGCCATGGCACAGTCCTCGTTCTATTCAACTCATGTTGGGACACTGACAGTTGAGATGTTTGGGTTTTTTTTCTTCATATAACACTGCTGTGGTCAAAAAATGAGATGATATCAGTAAGATCTGACACTGTCATGTCAAAACAAATGGAAATTATATGTAAGTTACTTCTCCTGTAATAAAGAAAAACATTTAAGATATTGACAGTTATGGTATGTTTTGGTGGAGGTTTATTTCTAAAATGGGATGTTAAAAGAACTACTAAGTTGTCTGGCCAGAAAACCCCAAGGACACAAATTTTTGGAAGTTTGGAATATGCTAAGTCAAAAAAAGCAAGATTATTTAAAATTTGCATCCCATAAAAAGGGACAAATCATCTTTTAGAAAATTGTTCCAGATGCAAGCAGATGGATAACTATTTTTGAAAGGTATCAAGAGTAAGAAATAGCACTACTAAGAATGGAAAGAGTACTGATTAGGTAAAACAGCTGTGACCAGTCAGGGATAAAAGAAGAATTATAAAAAAACTACAATGAGATGGATTTGTGAGGTAGTTAATAACAATAATCAGAGTTCTTCAGTTATGTAAACTCATTAAAAAAAAACAAAACAGTGAGGCTGCTATGGAGGTATTTAGATTAAAAGTTATCACAATGCAGAGCAGAATTAAACAAATACATGTCCTCAGCTTTCAAAATGATGATGTTGCTAAGCATAGGGTAAGGGAACAGAAGAGAAAAGAAAATGTAGGTATGCAAGTATGAGTCACTGGAACTGACACAGAAGATCTCCTTGTGTTCAAATTGTAGGACCATAATGTTGACTAGCACATGCATTTGCAAATATAGCAAAGATTTTTTATGTATCTTTTAAAATCAGTGGTGATCAGATAATAACAAAGTCCACTGTGATTTTATGTCATCAAATCTTTTTTATAAGGACAATCCTACTTTTTGACAAGGACATTTAGTCCAAATTCTGCTGAAAACAGTGCTAAATTTGCATTGCTCAGGGCATTTTGGTCAGTTAAGCTTTGAAATTACATTGTCTCCATATACTGAATTTTAATTTCCCTTTGTGCAATTTGTGATACTTGCTTCTTGTCCTGTTCTTGCACACAGCTGAGGAAAGTCCAGCCTCATCTTCTCAATAATCTGAAGACTGAAATTAGATTTGCTCTCTTTAGCTTTTCTCCCACTCACCTAAGCTAAAAAAAATCCAAGCTCCCTAACCTCATCTCATATGCCAAGGGCTGAGAGACCCTAAACCAGTCCACGTTATTCTCAATGCAGTTTCACAGGTGCCTAGTAGATGGGAATAATAATTTCCCTTGCCCTGATTGTGTTTGTAATGTATCCAGTACGTGATTAGTTCTCATTGCTGCAAGGATGTACTGATGACTTACGTTCAGTTGGTTGTCCACCAGGACTCCCGTATATCTTTTTGTAAAGTTGGCCCTTAACTAGTTAGTCCCCAGTCCTTTTGCATGAAGTTTTGGGGGATTACGTAGGGGTCTTTGCATTTATGCTTGCTGAGTTTTGTAAGATTCCTGTCAACCCATTCTTCTAGCATATTAAGGCACTTCTAAATGGCAGCCCTGGCCTCCAGCATATTAACTGTTGCCCCCCTAAGTCTGAAAATCATTCATGAATTTGATTAAAATGTATTCTACCATGTTGCGTAGATTACTGAATATATTAAACAATATCAGCATTAAGCCCAACAGGGATGCCCCCTCATAACTAGCCTCCTGCTAGACCTCAAAATGTTGAACGCTAACTTTCAAGTCTGACGGTGCAGCCAGCTCTTTCTCATGTTTTCAGTGCATCCACCCAGTGCCTTTCTCTCCAGTTTACCTAAAAGGCTGATGAAGGAAACAAAGCCAAAAACCTTCCTATAATTTAGGTAAACAACATCCATTGTTATCATCTTTTTACAACCAGTCATTTAATCTTGAATAAGTATCAGGGTAGTCGGGCACGATTTGGCTTTGGTAAATATCCATACTGGCTGTTCCCAATCACTTTCTTGTCTATAAGATGTGTAGAAATAACTTCCATCTTCCTTCATAATCTTCCAAAGGACTGAGGCAGGGCTCACTGCATATTAGTTCGCTTGTACTCCTCCCTCTCTTTTTTGAAGATGGGTATAAACATCTGTCTTTCCCAGTCAGTGGAACTTGAAGTCAATGAACTTCCCCCAGTTTCCATGACCTTTCAAAGATGGTACAGAATATTTTAATGATGACACCAAACAGGATCTTCAGCAACTTTAGGTACACTGTGCCCAGTTTCATGGACATTTTCATTTGTAGTTCATTAGGTAGTCCATAACTCCTCTTCATAACTTCCCTACTACTGAGTAGTTTTCTGTCTAACAAGGCATAAACATGTGGGAAGTCTAGGGACAAAGTTTGTCTACAAAGGCTCGGGGAAAGTGTGCATTTAGCTCCACAGACTTTTCCCTTGTCACTTACCCTCTCAATTCAGCATAGTGCTCACATTTTTCTTGGTCTTTCTTTTGCTGCTGTAGTATCAATAGAATCTATTTTTGTTGTCATTCATATTCTTCACTAGTTTAAACTTCAGTCAGACTCTGGGCTTTCTAATTCCATTGTTGCATGCCTGGGAAATGCCTCTATATTCCTTTCAGACAGCCTATCCCTGCAACCACCTTCCTTACACTTGTGCCTTTGATCTTCATTAGGTTACTCAGCCAACTCTACCATCTCCTTCATTTCTTGCACATCAGTGTGTGCCATTCCTGTACTTTGAGGAGCTTCAACCCCCTTAAAACTGTTCATGGGATTATGTGCCCTAACCACATATAATAGTTGGATCAGTAACCCAGAAAGCAGGAAACATTTTTTTACATCTTGGCACAAGAAAGAAATGTTTTTGAGAGAATATATTTTTAGCCTGCTTCATCTGTACATCACTTAAACATAAGAAACAAAATATTTCAGTTATGGAGTCTTCAATTTATTTCCGCACTGTTTAATTCCTAAATCATTGTAATCTACTTGATACATCTTACAGTCATTCACATTTTCAAGCTACCCTTTTATTCAAAAGAAATATTTTTCTGTATGTTAGCATAGATTAAGAAAATTATTAGTCTTTATTAGTTTCCTGATATTCTAAATTATCTGTGTAAAACTAAAATGCTTTCTGTGCGTGTTTCATAATATTCACCAACTCCCTTTCCCAAAAAACAGACAAGCAAAACCACATGGTCTTGGCTAGCAATTTGCTTTGCAAGTTGCAGCTAATTCCTTTTTCTATGGAAAACGACATGATCTAATGCCATAGTTTTATTTAGACAAAATCCTATTTACACACTTATCTTTCTATGTATTATTTGTTTTTATATTTATTTTATGATTATTTGCTTATATTTTGTTATTATATTTAACATCTATCATCGTAAATGCAACAGAAGGTAGTTTGCAAGACTGTGTATCTGCATCTTATTCAACCTACCAGATCTACTAGTTAGTGTATGGTTACTTCAAGAACTTCCTGGTTATTTTACTTCTCATGGATGTATTAGAAATATGAACTATGTATATAGCTTTTGGGGTCACTGAACTCAATTTGCAAGCAATAAGCAATAAAGAACTGTGGAAGGGGTATTCTTTGGTGCACAAAATTATTATATTATTTTGGTATTGAGCTACCTGTGCTTTTACTAACCACATGCACATTCAGTGCTTTGGTAACATAAAGGCATCCTGGTTCTTGGGAGGGAAGGAATGAGGCTTAATTGTTATCTCGTAGATAGCAGCAGCTTGGGCAGGGCAAAACTTTTTCTGCCATCCTTAAGAGAGAAGAGAATAAAAGGATGCAGTTTGCATTCTAAAGAGAAAATAATTTCACAGATCCATATTTGTAGTTCATCTCTTTTATGCTCTGTTATTTATTTACTTTTATTACGATTTCCAGGGTGGTTGGATATTTTACTACAGTTGATTGATTTTGAAGTTGTCAAGGGGAAAGCAGGAAGGGTAAGAAAGGGGATTTGGGAGTATGGGATTTCTGTGGGCTGCATCCTGTACACTGGTAACAGCATCTTTCTAAAAGAAGCAATTCCTTCAGAATGATGAGATGGTTTCTGTCCTCTAGAACGCCCACAAAATAAAGTCACAGCATGTACTGGACACTCAACATAGCACAACTGTCTTCAATTTTTCTTATGCCAGTTAAATTCTCTCTATATGCATGACTTTGTTTTCTAGATCATGTTGTCATTTCAGTTTTTAGTTTTTCTGGTTACTTAAGAAACATTGACAACAACAAGATACTGCAGCTAAGGTATTTTTAAAATATGAAATAACTTTGGAGAAATGTTATTGTCCCATCCACTTCAATGAACTCTGCTCTGATACAGAGTAGTAGGAAAAACAAACAAACAGAAAACAACCAAACAAACAAAATCCTCCACACTGTAACTTACACCAAAGAACATGAAAAAGAAGGATAAAGAGGATATTACAAATATCTGTGCTTGCAGTGAGTGTGCTAGTTCACTTCAGCATGCATTTGGAAACAGTTATCTCTCTTTGCTTCAGCTGAGAAAGACCCAGAACTATGGGATCTATGAGTTTAGTCCATCCAGGGAAACCAAAATGAAGAAATCTACTTGTGGTGTACCAACTTCTTTACCAAACATAAGCCAGCTCAGCTCATAAGACATCCAGCAAAGCCCACTGAAGACAAAAAAAGCTGCTACAAAATCATAACGTGTTGTGTAGTACCTTAGGGTTGGAAAATACTTTGCAGTTGAAGAGTATTGGTTTGCTGAGTGTCCTGACGCCTGAATAGCATGAATAAGTGAGATACAATGTGAGGGAAGGTTATGGAAGGGTTGAATTTCCTTTGCTATGCTTATCCTGACATTGCAGTAGATTTCTTTTTAAGGTTTGCTTTAGACTTGCTTAGTGTGAGAGATTTCAGTGCTTCTTTGTTTTCAAAAAAGTATGGAAAGCTATAAGAGAAAGGAGTTAGGTGCTGAAAATCAGTACTACGTATGCAGAAAAAAATTGTACATGTCTAACAGCACCTTCAGCTAATGCAAAGCAACAGATATTTACATTTTACATAGTTCCCAGGAGAAGGACAAAGACATTAAAAAAAGAGTCAATTTAATAATCCATTTTGTGTTTCAGCCTTTCCTAGGGCTGTGTCCTGGGTTCAGCAGTAGCAGTCATTTTTAATCCTTCTTAGTAGCTGGTGCAGTGCTGCGGTTTTGGCTTTCAGCATGGGAACAATGCTGCTAACACCGATGTTTTTAGTTGTTGCTAAGTAATGTTTACTCTGACCAAGGACTTTCTGAGTCTCATGCTGTGCCAGGGAGGAGGG